>VDFB02122338.1:0-25012 GCA_007258455.2 Sequoia sempervirens | reverse complement strand
TCAAACACCATGGTGAATTTGAGAAGCTTTTTCTTGTTTCAAAATGATCAAGTGCTGGTATGCTCTTAAAAGAATTCAATTTTTGCTTGTTTTTAGCCTTTGAATCAACAAGCATGTCATTGTTTCATGATACCATGTCACATCATCCACCATATCATGAAAATCCTGCTTATCCATCTTTGTATCAGTTGTATCAGCATAATCATGCTGCTAGTTTCAATTCCATAACTTCTCAAAACCAACATACCCAACATAATTACCACCCACCCATCCCTACTCAATATCCATCTCAACCTTCATATACATGAAACCAACTCATAGAGCATGAGAAGGAGGAGATTGCAAGCATAAAGAGTATGTTGTTTGACGTCATGCATGCTTTCACAAAGTAAGTAGAGGAGATCAAGAGTCAACATGAGTATAACTAGTAGTAGGAAGAGATGGATTATATCTCTATGAGCAAGAATTGGAGGCACAAAGGTATGAAGTCCAAGCAGCCCCTGCAACACTATATCAATCTAATCGAGAGGAGGTTTGTAAGTATCAATTTCCAAGCTTTAGACAAGTGAGCCTCCTAGTATGCCTAAAGTTGAGATTCCAAGTTTTAGGCAGGATAAGGCCATGAATTTCCTGAACCAACCTCTTAATCTTGAAATACCAAGTTTCTGAAGCCTTCATCCTTCATAGGTTAAGGAAAATGATCATATTCAGCCTAGGACAACAAAAGATCAACCCCTTGAGCAATAGTTTCCCTTGCAAGAGACCCAAAAGCTCTCTCTTTCCAAACTTTCCCCACCTGAGAAACCCAAGGGTGAACCCTTTCATCAAGATATTTTATTGCGTATCGAGGAGCTTAGAAAAATAAATCCATTATGCTCAGCCCTGGAAGTATACAATTTGTAGCAACAAAATATTGAACAAAAAAATTATTTTTCATATGAGTCTTTGTTTATTTTTACTGATGAACTTTCTAGTTTTGTTGAAAATGATAAAGTTGTTGTAATAAGTCCATCGAGATAGCAGGATGAGAAATCAGAGGAGGTTGTTCAAGAGTATAACTCTACACTTTTGTTTGATGAGCTTCCCTCTTTCATGGACCAAGATGAGGAAAACATGCTCACACCCACAATAGCTACAAGTCAAGGGTAGGAGAGGATTTTGGAGAACAATGACGAGTTGGAACAACAGGATATTGACAACTACGTTGAGGTATGCAGTTGGTACTATGATGATTAACAACTAGAAAATAAGAAATAACTACTTGTTGAGATGGAGGAAAATGTTGAGCAAGAGCACGTGGATCACATTGGTAAAGAGCTTATTCATGAATAAATAGTTGAAGGTAGCATTGTCATGGAAGTTCAAGACTGTGGTGTGCCTGACAACATGCCTAAAATGGATCATAATTAGGAGATTTAAGGCATGACTCAGATAGAGAAAGTTGGGGAGATGATTGAAGAGCCAATTGATAATGACAAAGCCGACATGAAAACATTGGGGGAAACTTTCCTTGAAGAACAATTGAGAGAACTAATAGAACAAAGTCAACCTCTCCAAGACAATTCAATGCTTGAGTGTCAAGATCCCACCTGTCCAACTTATAGAGAGCTTGCTACCTTGTTGGGTTCTTGTGGAGATCAAGTGAATGATGAGGGCAGAAAAGTGAAGCAAGTATCCAAACATGCCCTGCTTGTAGCTGAACAAAATGAAACTGACTGTGGGGAAAACATGTTGCTAAAGACTTTGGAAGAGAAGGCCAAATGCCAAGAAATTTTTCATGAAGCTAATCATAGCTAGTTGGAGGAGCTTCAATTTTGTTGTATAGAGGAGCTTGAGGTTGATGTTTTAGTTAAAGGTTTAATAGAGGAGGATGGTTCATTGACTGTAGAAAAGGAGTTAACATAACAAGCTATCATGCAGGCTGATGTTGTTGCCCCTGATTACTTGAATTTTTTTCTCTCCAATCTAAAGCCTTCAAGGGGATTCCCTATTAGGAATCTAGCTTGGTTGGAATAAAATGAGAAGAAGCATCCCCATGACAATACTGATCTCGAGCATCAAGGGAGGTATCACTTTGAGCATAACCAGTTCATGTTTTCACTTGATCACCACCGGTTCATGAGTCAAGAAAAGTGGGTAAGTTATTTTATCTTTCTCCTTAGAAGGATGTTGCCACAAATTTTTGAATACTTGATTTTTCCCCACATCTTTTGGTGGATTCACAAGCAATCAGAGCATTGCAAGTTGGTTAGAAGAGGGAGCTACTTTTCAAAACTGGTAAACGGTTTTGTTTGAGTGTTATTTTCATTGGTTAGTGTAGGATAGAGTTAGACATTGCAAATAAGTGCTCTTGAAGCACATTTCATTTCAGTAGTTTTTCTTTCATAAGTGTTTTTGCATGTGATTTTCTGGCCACTAGGGCTTGTTGGTTGCCGCTATTTTGGTTTTTGTTTTGCTTGGTGCTACTGTTTGGAGGAGTTTTCAGTTTCTGATTCATGAGTTTTCTAATTTTTAGAGAGGGAAAAAGTGACTCCATGCCCAATGGATACATACAAGGCAACTGTCCAAATGCTCAATAGGCGAGCATATAGTAGAAGTTTCCAAAAGTGTTGTCAAAATTTTCACCTCAGCTAAAAATTTATAGAGCTAGTTACTTAAAATTTCATTCTTTATGGTGATGGATTTTAGTTTTACTTTTGTTGGTTTTAACCATTGCAACATTTGAGATATTTAGTTTTTTAAAGACATGCAACGTGTTTTCAAGTTGCCATATATCAATTGTAGCATTTAGTATTGAATGGAATGTAAAAGGTATTGAATTCATTCACAATGTCTCATTCATTATTTGCAAAAAATAAATATAGAATTGAAACAAGTGCTTTACAAATGTTGTAATTGTATTCATTGGAGTAAAAGGAGAATCAGTTTCTGACACAAGCCATAGGAAATAGTAGTGATAGTGTATTGGAACAAACATTCTACACTACTAAAGATGGAAAAAGAGAAAACACATAATAAAGAACATGATCATCATTTCCTTTGAGTCTTTAGTTGATTCTGGAATGGTGCAGCATCCTTTGCCTTCAAGCTCTTGATGAACCTACAAGAGTTGTAAAATTTTTTAGAGCTCCGACCATGAACATTCCTATATGAATCATCAACAATAATGTAGAATGCAGCCAATGATACATTGAAACAACTGAAGATTCAAGAACAAGAAATGTGATAGAAGCCAAGGAGGAAACATCATTATATCATATTTTTTTATCTAACATTGTTTGTTTCCATGTGCAGGTATAAGAAAAATCATGTTGTTGATCCAGATTGAACATCATAAAGCATGTGGTGTAAAATGGGCTCCCACAAGGGTTGGGACTCAACATGCTATCCCTCAAGCATTCAAAGAGGGACTAATAAAGAAACAGATCAATTTTTTTTAAGAAAAGACATCCATCAGATGGAGTGCATCATAAAGTGCCATGAGGACTCAAACAGTTGACCATTCAGGACAATCAACTGTCAAGGTGCAATGAATTGAAAATCATGAGTGAACAACTGTTCAAGTACATAACCTCATAATGTGATAGTGAATAGGCATACATTATGCCTTGTTTATGAATCATCAATTATAGCTGAAGCAAATGAAAAGCCCTAGAACATCATAATAAAGTGCTCCATATTGAAAAAAATTCCATGCAATGGTAAGTGCATATCATCATGTTGTTGTTCAAGAGATAAAAATGCATGAAGAGTACAAAGGAGAGGTTGGCTCCATTAGTGACCAAGTCACAAGTGGCTGTAGGTGAGAGGGCATGCTAAACCAAGGTGCAAGACATCAAGTATTTGAAGGACAAATGAAATGTGGAATAGCAACATACATGGAGGTAATTTGCAAATTTTGAAACTATTTTTGTATTCTGGAATCATCTATATGAAAGAAAAAGTATGATTGCATGATTTAGTGTTACATGAAAACCAAAATGAACCATAGGACTGTGAAAGAGGAGTGAAATATGCATTTTTTGAAACATGAGAATGCCTTGTAGCCATGGTTAAAATCTACAAATGAAACAATGAGAAGCATCTTTGAAGTGAAACAAATTCACTACAAAGAGTATTTCATTCATGTCAAGTGTTGTTATTCCATTTTGAAATGTAAAGCTGAAATACATTCTGAAGTTTCCAGTGAGTGCAATCAAGTAAAAACAAATAGCATGACAATGGTATGTACACAATGCAATCAAAAGACGCATGAAGAGGTCAAATATATTGTCTTCATAAAATACATGGTACCCATCTAGGGTTTCGATATCAAGTTTTGAAAAAGGAAGAAGCATACAGTGGCCGTAGCCAATACAGATAGCCAAGAGGAAAACTCACATGAAAATCCACATTTTCTACAGGGTAAAGGTTGTTAAAGCTTTGTATTGAAATAATGTACAAGAGAAATGAAAAATAGAGAACAGGGTTTCTTTATGAACCTCGAAACCCACTTAGGGTTTTGGAATACAAATGTAGATATAAGGAGAAATAGCAAGGGTTCAAGCCCTTTGCAACACAAAATCATCTTCAAAATAGTGAGACCAAGCTATAGGCCCGTAGCTATGAAGATTTTAAAACCCTTGGGGAAGGAAAAGGCATTCATCTTAAAATGTGTTGCAAAAAGTAATAAATGTTTTCATTTGCACATGATAGGGCTGATCCCTCATATTTTTCTTTCAAGAGAGGAGGAAAACATGTAGTGAGCCCTGCGGCCTGTACAATGGCCTTCAACATTTTCCTCACAATTTTCATATTTTTTGCAAGAAAAATCTTGGATAAGCTTTATTTCAGAGGGAAATGCTCAAAATAGTGAAGCTTACCTTCTATATTAAGGAGGAGAAACACAACAAAGCTGCAACCAATGCTTTGATAAATGCTCCAAACAATGTCACCATAGTCGGCCATAAGAATGGCGAAGTGGGTCGACACAATAGAGACACAAGAGAAAGTGAAAACACATCAAAAACCACAGTCAAGTCATGACAAAAAGGCCATTTTTTTCATCAAATGAGCCAATGAAAGTACAGGAAGCAAGATAAAAATCTTAGCATTGATGATGGAGACCAAATGTATCAGAAACTCAAAGGTGAAAAGCTCAATGGTGGCTCCAAAAGATTATTTTCTAATTTTTCCATGGCGGTGCACAGGTAGGGTTTTCTCTTCTCAAAAAGGCCATGATGCAAATGATAGTTGGAATGATCATTTCGAAGCCCCTTTTGTGTATTAGGTTTTTCCCCATAAAATCAGCCTATGTGATTTTTATCACATTAAATTTATTTTTCGATGCTTTACCTTGTTGATATCTTGTGTGCCTTGGCCAACATAATCCTATGGCTTATAAAAAATTTCTTTGATTTTTGTAGAAAATCAAACACATAACATTCTCATGGTCCCTTCTAGGGTGGCCCTCTTTCTTACCTTAGAAATTTCATGCCAAGTTGTTTTGGAGCCAAGTGATGACCTTAGTTCATTTTTTTTCACCTAAGTGAAGAATGATATATATATTTTTATGATTTTCTATATAAAAATCAACCATGTAAAGAGCATTGTATGTAATATGTTGATTTTTTGCAAAATTGGATGCAAAAATCAACATGACTGAAGATCAAAAGAGGTGAATCAAGAAATTTGGAGGCAAAATTAGAAAAAATAGATGTAGCAACCAGGCCTTCTATTTTGTAATCTTAAAAACTGCAAGTTGTAAAACACTAGCTAAGCAACGTTTCTATAAATTGATTAAGTTATTATTTTTGAATGCACTTAAGATGCACTTAAGTTAACACCAAAACTTCCCATTTTGAGTTCTATGGCAGATTGAGAGAGATGGTGACAAACTGAATTTTTTTATATTCAGTTTCTAGTTGTTTGCACCTGTTTTGTAGAGGCTTTTTGGATGGACACCTTGGAAATGGAAAGTTTCCATCTTTGTGGGGTAGTTTGGAGTAGATTTTTGGCACAATTTTCTAGGCTTTTTCTTGAGCTCGAAAATGCATATTTGCTTTCTTTTTAGAGAAGTGGTGAGCTAGATTTTTCTATTTTTGCACTTGATGGTCACTTTTGGCTATATATTGGAGAAAAATTGATTTTCTCAGGGTTCACATTTTACAGTTTCTTACTCTCCTATGAATTCTAGAGAGAGTTTTGTAAACTTTTGAATCAAAGTTTGACATCTTGCTCCTTTAGTTTCAATACAAGCAACATAGTTCTCCTTTCTCTTTCCTTGTCATACATTTGCAGTGATAATTTGATGATTGTTGTGATTCAAAGTTGTGATTCATTCTTTTGTCTTATTGTTGTAAGTGGTGGATAAAGAGTACAGATTAGTTTAGGTTGCATCTTGTGTTCAATTGTCTTCGAACCTCTATGCAAAACACTTTTGAACTAATTGTCCCAAAGTGAATTGTGAGAACTATTGCTTAAAAGAGATTGTTGTGAGTTAAGTTTCTGTTAAAATCCCCAAACATCTAGTTGATCATCATTAGCCATAGTTTTCATTTTCAGTTTCCTCTCTCCCCTTTCCCTAGAAAATTTATAGTTTAGGTGATCATATAAAGGGAACCAGATGTGATCTGGAGATTTGCTCTATTGCATAGACTTACCCACAAGTCGAGAGTGTTTCCATGTTGAGGCAGTATAAACAAGTCTAGCTTATTTGAGGGTACAATCCTTATCTCCAATACCTACATCCATTCCACTGATTATGATGTCTTTTCACTAGTGGAATGGGTTAGAAATCATTTTATTCAATCAAAAATCACCCTAGTTAGGGTTTCAAACAAATTTTAGTAAATTTTCTCTAACTCACTCCAAACTTGATGAAATCAAATGAAATAAAATACAAAAGAACAAGGATTCAATGCACCATTAATTCCAATCAATGTTTGATCACTTCCAGGTTCTACATAGTTGTATAGGTCTGTGTAGTAGCAAGAAACAACTTGGAAACACAGAGAACAAAGTATTTTATTGCTCAACACCAAAAACTTAACACTAGAAGCTCGTACCAACCTTCACAAGGATTATTTAAACATTACAAAAAACCCCACTTTGAAATGAACCTCTCTCCTTTTTAAGTTTACATGCTGCTTATACTTGTCAACATTCTTTTGAAGGTTCTCTTTTACCTGCTGATGTATTTCTTGCATAGCCACAACAAACTCATCTCCTTCATCACTTCTCCTTTCCATGCCACCAATGTCCCTCAACTCAAATATACCCCTGGGTTGTAAACCATAAATATTTTCAAATGGGCTTCTACCAACACTTATATTCATATAAGCATTATATGCATACTCAGCTTGGGGTAAGATTAGATCCTATTGTGTTGCATGCTCCTTTGTTAGGAATCTAAGAAGATTTCTAAGGCTTTTATTTACCACTTAATTCTTCCCATCTATTTGGGGATGATAGGAAGAGTTGCCAGTCAAATTTGTGCCAAGCTTCTTCCATAGAGTCCTCCAAAAATGGCTCACAAACTTATTGTCCCAGTCTGAAACAATGGTCAAAGGTAATCCATGGATCCTCACCACCTCCTTGAAGAAGAGTTTTGCAATGTATGAAGCATCATTTATGCTCTTACAAGGTATAAAGTGTGACATCTTAGAAAACCCGTCTACAACCACATATATTGAATCAAATCCTGTTGAAGTCCTAGGTAGCCCCATCACAAAGTCCATGCTTATGGATTCCCATGGCCTATTTGGGATTGGGAGTGGTTGATATAGGCCTGGATTAGTACTACCTCCCTTAGCTCTTTGGAAAATGGTACATTTATCCACAAAGTTCCTCACATCAGCTTGCATTCTAGGCCAATAGTAGTGTCTTCTCACCTACTCCAAAGTTTTTTCAACACCAAAGTGACCCCCTAGATTGCCACAATGCTTTTCTTTAATCAAATTAGTCCTCATAGAACATATAGGAATGCATAATTGATCCCCTTTAAATATAAAACCATCTTGTATCAGAAAATCCAACCATTTCTTATCATTGCTGCTACAAGGTTGCAAACAACTAGCATAAATGTCTTTGAAATCTTCATCACTATTGTACATAACTTTTAGAGAATCAATTCCCACACTATGTAACTAAATTTCTTGGACCATCAAAGCCTTCCTATTGAGTTCTTTTGCTACTTTATTTGAATGTCCTTTCTTGTGCTTTATGGTAAAAGTATACCCTTGCAAGTACTCAACCCATTTCACATGCCTATGGCTAAGCTTTTCTTGACTATTCAAAAATTGTAATGCATGATTATTCATAAACACTATAAATTCTTTAGGGAGTAAGTAATGTATTCATTTCTTTAGTGCTTGTACCATGGCATACATCTGAAGGTCATAAGAGGAATACCTTCCCTTGGCTTCATTCAACCTTTCACTGAAAAAATGCAACCGGTCTATTTTCTTGGCTCAAGACAGCTCCTATAGCTTGATTGCTTGAATCACATTCAATGGTGAAAACCTTTTCAAAACTTGGAAAATCCAATATAGGTTGTTCAGACAATGTCTTCTTCAAATACTCAAAGCTTCTATCAGCCTCTTTAGTCCACGCAAATTTCTTTCTTTTATCGCCCTTAAATGTATCAATCATAGGAGCACAAATGTGACTAAAACCCTTTATAAATTTCCTATAAAAGATGGCTAGGCCATGAAAGATTCTTACCTCAACCCTTGAATTTGGTGTAGGCCAATTCAAAATATCCTCAACTTTGCTATAATCCATCTTCAAAGTTCCATTAGTCACCACAAATCTAAGGTAGACCAATTTTGTTTTCAAAAACTCACACTTCTTCAAGTTTATCATTGGCTTTTCCTCATGTAGATTCCTCAAAACCATATCTAAATATGTGAATGTTCCTCCTTAGTCTTACTAAAGACAAGAATATCATTTAGATATACAAAAACAAACTTACCTATGAAGGGTTTGAGCACCTCATTCATCAAGCACATAAAAGTACTAGGAGCATTTGACAAGCCAAAAGACATCACCATCTATTCATATAAACCTTCATTATTTTTAAAATTTGTTTTCCACTCATCACCAGGTCTAATTCTAATCTGATGGTACCCACTCTTAAGATCAATCTTAGAAAAATAATTTGCATCCCCCAAACAATCCATTAGATGATAGGAAATCTATACCTTATAGTAATTTTGTTGATGGACCTTGAGTCGGTGCACATCCTCCACTCTCCTTCTTTCTTGGGTGCTAGGACTACTGGAATAGCACAGAGACTAAAAATTTCCCTAATCAACTCCTTGTCAAGAATTTCTTTCACTTGTCTCTTTATCTCTTCATTTTGTTGAGGAGTCATTTTGTAAGCAGCCTTATTGGGTAAGCTAGCTCCTGGAATGAAGTCTATTTGATGGCTAATGTCTCTCATAGGTGGTAATGCATCAAGAATCTCATCTACCATGATATCAACATATGGCTTCAACAATTATTTCACCTCCAAAGGTAATTCTTCCTTCTTCTTATCCACTGTTGTACTACTGTGACAAATTTAGGCCTCACTATGATGGCATAACCCATGTTCTCCTCTTCCAATCTCTTTAGGAACTCCTTCTCCTTTACTATCAACACACTAGGGCCTTCATGTGAAAATCTTTCATCATCTTGTAAAGGTGTCAGATTGAATGAGATCCCATCCTTTTCAATCACATAAGTGTTCTTTCTCCCATCATGCTTGGCCTTCCCATCATATTGCCAAGGTCTCCCTAGCAGCAAATGGCACACATCCATGGGTATTATGTCACATAGAATTTTTTATTTATATCCTCCTATATGAAACTCCACCTAACTTTGTTCATTTACCACTACTTGTTTCCCCTTATTAAGCTATGATACTGTATAAGGAGTAGCATGAGGCATTTTCTTCAATTTAAGCTTTTCAACCATTTCAATAGAGACCAAGTTATTTGTACTTCCTAAATCAACTACCACTTTACAAACTTTACCCAAGCACTTACAATTTTTCTTGAAGAGAGTCTTCCTTTGCGGTGGCTCCTTCTCTACTGGTACCTTGATGAGGGTTCTCCTTACCATGAGTGATTCACCAACTTCTAGCTCAGCATGTTGTGATGGAGAGTTCACACTTTCACAATCATCTCCTTGAACAATCTAAGTTATCCTTTCTCCTCCCAATGAAGTAGTAGGTGTCTTCTCAGGAAATTTCCATGCTTGATGTCCAAATTTATTACACTGATAACACTTCCTTGTGAATCCTTGTGACCCTCTTCCTTGACCTCCAAATCTGCCTCTATTGTTTGGTCTTCTTCCCCTAAATCCACCTCTATGATCTGCCCCTTGTTCTTGATTGTTGCTTGCCTTTCCTTGAGGTTTTTGTGGACTGTACTCTACCGCTAAAGCTGCCTCTTCATTTGAAACTTTTGCCTCTGCCCCTGTTTTGTTTGTCTTGCCTCCTCTTTAACTTATCTTCAGCCTTAATTGCTAATTGGTAGCATTCCTCTACCATTTTTGGGTTTGTCAAACTTAACTCATCTTGAAGGTTAAACCTTAACCCATTGAGATATTTAGCCACCTTCTCCACATCATCCTCCATGTGGCCTGCTCTTATACTCAACTTATAAAACTCCTCAGTATAGGCTTTGACGTCCATATCTCTTTGTTTAAGATTTTGATGTTTCTTATATAGTTGAATTGCATGATCACCCGATAAGAACTTGCCCTGAACTTTGGCCACCATTCTGTCCCAAGAGACAATTTTTGACTTTCCTTTCTTCCTCCTTTCAATTTTCTCATAATCCCACCAAAGTAGGGCATGACCCTTCAATTTTTTTTCCAACTTTACTCTTTGTTCCTCTGGTATATCTTCACATTCAAAGTATTTATCAAGTGCTGATATCCAATCCAAAATCTCTTCATCGTTCAAGTTCCCTCCATACATAGGTAAATCTATCTTTACCTGTGTCTATCTTCCTTTACTGCTCTCAGTAGCTTGGAAAACTTCTGCTCATCAGGGTCCAACTCTTCTTGGGACCCTTGTTGGGAATTCTCCTCTTCCCCTTCTTCTTCATGGTCACTCACATCACCCATGACCATACCTCTCCTCTGACTGGTTTCAATAGCCTCAAGCCTAGCTACCACCATATCTTTTAGTTCCTTCAATTTCCTAATCTCTTTTACAATCTTCTCTTTCTTTTCATTCATTTCCCTAGCCATAGGGTTACCTTTTGGAGGCACTTGTTCTCTTTTTCTTCACACTTTCCCTCTTACTGACCAACCTAAGCTCTGAACCAATCTGATGTGGAGTAGAGGTATCAAAGTTCAAAACTCACTCAAACAATTATTTTTCAAAGTCTTTACACATCAAACAAGGTGACTTCCTTCACTAACTGCCATTAGGCCTTGTAGTACTTCAAAACGGTCTGACAGAGCATATCTCCTAAGGAAAACTTGATCAACCAAATTAAAACACATATTCAAATACCCTTTTTTCTCCTTTAAAAAATATCTTAAAATGGGTTAGAATTACTTTGGAAAGGTTGCTTCAAACTTCGATTGTCCTAGTCTCAAATAGGCCTAGTTCCCTGCATTGGCTAAGTAGTAGTAATGTCTTTGATCTCCACTCATTGTATCAACCCTCTAGAGATCTAATCAAGTCAATTAGGGTCTAGAAAAAAAATTCCAACCACTTGGAACAACTTCCCAATTGTCTTTCTTCAAAACCCTAAGTCTATTCCTTTCCTAGGCCTAATACATGATGATATTAAGGTAGGGCATCCTTATTGCACGTGCTAATCACCAACCCCTACTTATGTAACTTCAAGAAAACAAAATTCATCCTACCTACATCCATTCCACTAATTATGAGGCCTTTTAATTGGTGGAATGGGCCATAAATCATTTTATTCAATCAAAACTCACCCTAGTTGGGGTTTCAAACAAATTTCAGTAAATCTGCTCTAACTCACTCCAAACTTGATGAAATCAAATGAAATAAAATGCAAAAGAACAAGGATTCAATGCACCATTAATTCCAATCAATGTTTGATCACTTCCAGGTCTGTGTAGCAGCAAGAAACAACTTGAAAACACAGAAACCAAAGTATTTTATTGCTCAACACCAAAAACTTAACACCAGAAGCTTGTACCTACCTTCACAAGGCTTATTTAAACATTGCAAAGCATATCCCAATGGTTCCCACTATAATTTTGAATCCCAATGGTTCATCTTCCATAACAACCCAAAAATGCAAAGTTGCTTGTGCAACTTTTGCAACTTTTTGCAAAATTGACATCTTTTACACAATTGACCGCAACTGACTCAAAAACATAACAAATGGTCTTAAAATACCTTATTACACATGGACAACTCAAAACCAAACAAAAAATTATCACTTGACCACCTTTCAACACATGGGTGCCCCTCCACCAACCCCTAATACTCAAGTTGATAGAATACTTCTCTCAAATACTACTCTCTCTCTCAATTAAAATTGAGTAAAGCTAAAAATAATGTAGAGTAAAAATGCTTACAAGAAAATGTGTCCTCAACAAATGACTTTTCCCTACTATTTATACAACAACAATGAGGCCTCACATCCTACAATTTAGACATGGTTATTGATAGCAATTAACATGCACAACCTACTCACTCGACTTAGCAAAAAGATGGCACGAATATAAGAACTTACTCAACAATTTGCAACAATAGATCGACCATGTTGATTGATAGCATAATGAGACTTATTCAAATCAGCACAGATGTTGGTTCAATCTCAAAGACATGGAATTTAGTGTTTACCAAGTCAAAGAAGATTCCCATAAAAGTGTCAACTAAGTCTTCACCATTTATCAACTTAATATAGTGACCTACATTGTAGTGTACACGTTCCACTATGCGTGGCAGCAAGAGTAAAACTTGTCCTCACAAAATACAGACATAAGTAACTTATAATCGGCCTCTATCATTGCTAATGATATTCAATTTGAAGTAATAGATAATATATTAATATATACATATTATATCACATATACATATATATAAATATCAATATTTATATATATGTATATGTATATATATTTATATATATCATAAGCCATCATGTAAGTATTCATTCAATATACAAATAAGTATAATCACAATAGTATTCACATACTAATCACAATATATCACTTGTATACGTATATATATGTATATAAGTATATGCCTCTATGTACATGTATACATATGTATACATATACCGATACATTTGTATGGGCATGTTTGTTTGCGATCGTATGTATGTATCGATACACATATACATATGGACATATGTATATACTATATATATGTACACATTTGATGCGCATATACCCATTCACAATTACCATTGTATTGATAAACATTTACCTATGGTACATCTATACATGTGCATATACATGTCGTTAGATCCCATTGATATGTATGTGCATATATATACACATACTCCATGTACATCCTTCTTATCAATATAATCATAATAATACAAGAAAGAACTCTAAAGCTCAAATAGATAAACATCGCCCAATAATGTACTCAATAGTAAACAAGACTCTACTAATGTAGACACATCCAATAAGGATGACTTACCAACTTCTCACTTAATGACTCAACTCAATTAATCTACTATGGTGTGTGTATGCTTAGATAGTTTACATTACCGATTATCCCACCAAGTTCTTCTCCTGAGTGATACTTCCCCTCTACCTTGAGGAATTGAACATATACTTGCTACCACTAACACATGCACACGACAATCAGTTGTTCACAAATTATGTAGTATACATAATACATCTCCAAAGTTAGAAAATCAATTCAATAACCATCCATTCACATATATGCAGTATTTTTCCAAAACATCAAATGAGATAACATTAATCATAATGCATCAATTAATCAAGTACAAGCATAATTTATTCATCTTCAGAATTCACATTAGATTCATATTTACCCTACATAGTAATAGTAAATAGTAATTACATGATTGGGGTGTAACATATTCCCCCCCTTGTGAATCATTGTCCCTAATGATTTTATATAGCTACATAAAACACAAAGCAACCAAATAAAATATTGTTTTTCAAACATTCTCATAAGCATCTAAAACTTGAGAAAATTTTTGTTGAATCTCAGCATAGTCCTCCCAAGTGGCTAAGTCTTTTGCATACTGGTCCCACTAGACTTTGCATTGCAAAACTTCTTTGTTACGCAAGTGAAGCTTATGTGTTCCAAGCACCTTGATAGGCTCAAGAGTTACCACTTCGGGGTCTTGTACCTATAAATCAGCCCAATCAATCACATGATTATCACTTGGTATATACTTTTTGAGGTAGGACACATGGAAGACGTTATGCATTTTGGCAAGAGCTGGTGGCAACACAATTCGATAAGCTAACTGATTCACCTCCTCTAGAATTTCAAAAGGTCCTACATAATGCGGGGATAACTTAGAAGACCTTCCAAATCTAATGGATCTCTTGTGAGGTTTCACTCTCAACAACACTTTGTCACCTACTATAAACTTATAGGGCACTCTTTTGGCATTAGCATAGCTTTTCTGCTGGTCGTTAGCTTCAGCCAACCTTTACTTAACAATCTTAACTTGTTCCTCCATTTCTTCTAAAATTTATGGCCTAAGACTCACTTTGTCTTCAAATCTATCCCAAATTATTGGAGTTTGACACTTTTGACCATACAATTCTTCGAAAGGAGCCATTTTTATCGTAGAATGATAAGAATTGTTGTAGGAAAATTCTACTAAGGGTAAGAAATCTTCCCACTTGGACTGTTGATCCATACAATACATCCTAAGTAGGTCTTCCAATACTTGATTCTGAATGCCCTCACATAATAACCTAAGGAATGTTGCAATTGTGTATAAAAGTGAAATAATTTTTTTTTTAATTATAATTATTAAGTTAATTAATTGCATACATTCATTAAGTTATGTGACGTTACACTACTTTGAGTTTCCATAAGTGACTTAAGTATTTCGCATTGCACATTTTATTTAATAACATAATCATTAAAGATAAACATTGCATTACATTTGAATACCATTCATGATAACATAAAGTACAAACATGTTTCATTCATTGCATTTGATAGAATATACAATACTCATCCATCTGATGAGGTAGTTCAATAATAATTACAATTACAATGTTCACCTCATATACAATTGAGGGATGTTTTCAAATACAAGATTTACAAATTACAATGAAGTAGTACACATAATTTGAGTGCAAGCTCTCCATCCATGAAGCTCTTGATGCCATGATCAAAACTCAAATTCAACGGAGTAAGGTGCACATTCCACCCAACCATGTGGTACCCGTAGGTCCACCCCTTGTGCTAGGAGATAGTAATAAGGTTACCTAGACATAATCTACTAACCCTAGACACTAGTACATAACAAACTAATGGTTACATTGCTTCCATATTTTGACAATTGTATGTGCTACATACACAAGGTTAGCTATTACTTTAGGTGGAGTGTCATCACAATATTGCAAAGGTTACCCGTGTTTCTTCCTAGGTTCTGGCCCCCAACATGGGTTACCCTGGTAACCTCTTACGAAACCCAGCCCATTGCAATTTATTGTGGAATCGAATGTCTTTTGAAGAAACAAGACAGATTTGCCATTCCAAGCCTTCTCATCTTATACTCAAGATCGAAGTAGCTCAAGAGTCAATAAGTGAGGCATAAACATCTTGTTAAGAGTTTTAATCTAACTACTGTGTTATTTAATTTTCACTGTCTTACTAACTCTTTGCAAGATACCCTAATACCACTTTGTGTGTCGGCCCTTACAAAAAGCCACTCCCCTAAACATAACAAAGGAATTCTAAATTCACTATCTAGGGTAGACAAAGTGCACAATTTCAACTTATAATACCAAATATTCCACAATAGTCATCACAATACATTCACAAATTCAGGTGCACTACCCTAACTTGTTCACACACATAAAACCATATTCAAATTTACTCCCTTAAAGAAACTGCAACTGGAAGACTTAAAATCACATAAAGATAAATTTTCCCCCCCTTTTCCCAAAAAAAACATAAGACAACTAAAACTGAATACAAGTCTATCATTGGGATATGTTAAATCCAATCAAACAATTAAGAGAGAGAAAGTATTTATTTCTAATATTTCCTTTACTAAACAACAGTTCTCTACACATTAAATAAATATACTCATTGAATTCATAATATGCATAATTATGTAAATAATAGTAAATTTTATTTCTCATTTGCCCAAATATTCTTTTCCACATTAATACTTTAATCAAATATTCTCAATAACAAAAATATATACATAATGCATATATATATATACATACATTTGTACATATATTATATATATATGGTATATATTCACACATATATATATAATATATTAAATAAAATACAAAAAACCCTAAATCGGATTTTGAAAGTCAAATTACAGTAAAATCTAAAAAGTCTGCGTTTATCACAAAAGTTTGCATTTTATACAGCCTCGGCTCTGTGTATACACAGTGCACAGCCCGCGGCTGTGGGCATAGGTGCAGCCCTCCCCGTATGGGGAGGCGGCTATGTGGCAACCGCCGCTGCCTGTGAGGGCAGCGCCAACTGCCTCCACAGCCGTCGCCCCATATGGGGGCGGCTGTGGGGTAGCCCCGCGGCCCCCAATACAATACATACTAACTTTTAATAGCATTCAAAATAATTTAAATGGAATTCGCTTGTAAAATTTGCAATTTTTCATATTCAATAACATTTTTTCAAAAGGAACACAGAAAATGAAAACCCTTGCCTTCGCCAGTACGACGATTCCATTAAATTTAAATAAACAAATAATTTAAATAAGTTCCTTCCACAATCCAATTTATAAATATATATGTATATGATGAAATATATATGTATAGATATATAGATATATGTATATATATTAATATATATATATATATTTACAAATCTACAGGGTTTCATTCTGGAAGAATAAATAATATCAACAGAGTTTCTGTAGGGGAAATTGGGGAAATACGCACAGTGTTTTTTATTCAAATCCTAAATTACCCCAAAGGTTTCAATTTCCTTTTATAGTTTATAGAGAATAAGCTACAAAGATTTTCATAAAACAACAAATCCTCACAAAAGAAGGATACAGTAAACAATTTTCCCGAAAAGTACAGGGATTTCCAATAAATTGAATTTTTCTTTCACAGATAATCTTTTCAATAACACAAAATTAAAACCACAAGATGAATACCTGATTTCCTAAAGCTTTTGAAAACAATCTGGAGAAGAATTCCTCTGTTGTAGCCTGTAGCTTTTCAAAACTCTTCATGAGAACAAAGCCCACATTGCAACCAGAGATTTTTCATAAATTTGCAACAAAAATACCAAAATAAACGTATACAAAATTTTTTTTAACAGAGCACCAAAATATTTTTCCCCGTGAATGATAGCATAATCTCTCTCATTTCCCAGATCCAATTTTACCTCCGTAAACAAATTTCCTCAACAATAATCAATTAATGCCCTGGCACACATGTCGAGAAGTGGTTGCAAAATATCTTCTCCACCACTTCTCGGCAATCTTGCCCAATTTCAAATTGCATGCAATTAAATTCATTTATTTAAATTTTAAAACTGAAATTTCAATTTACATGCATTTATTTTATTTAATTTTCTAATTTTCAAATACAAAATAATTTACAATTCAAATTCCATTTCCACAAATAATATTTAATTTTCAAATAATACTATTTACACACTTAATAATTTAATTTAATTTATTTATTTATTTAATTAAATAAGTTTAATCTTTTAAGATTAAACCATTTAACCAAATAAGCTAACTAATTAATTAAATAACATGTAACTAATTTCTTCTATATTAAAAATCAATTTAAATAATAGTAAGTAAGACGTAATAAACTATTATTAAAATTGACCAGATTTTCCTATCAAAGCAATTTAATCCAATCAAGAAAAGACAAGACAACCAAGACTCAAACTAAACTGACAATGTATAGTGACCGGGTTATAGACTAGACTAGGGTGAACCAAACTACTATCTCCCGATCAGCATTATCCGTTAGTCTTGACAACTTCGGGACATTGAGGTACCGGTGGAGTGGTGTCATGTACACGCAAATCAAAACCAGCAATAACATGCCATATATATATAAACCGATACAAGGGCACAAATGCGAGAAAATCCTGTGAATATCCGCAGGGCACTTTCATAAGAGTGATCGCGAGTTCTCCACACCAATGCGTCACAACATCGATGAAATGAATATTAGTCATCATAAACATATACATACAATAATCAACTAAAATAAACATCTACAGCTATCTCAAAGCATATAAATCGATGCTTGATAAAACAACCATACAATGTATCATCATATCAAAAATAAATCCACTATTGCTCAAAACCAGCGATCAAAATATCCAAACAAAGTATCATAGTCTATGTGTGAAAACATAACCAAGCATAAGCACAAATGGAGGTACTACAAAATACTTGATGGTGTCAATTTTTTTTTTTATTGATCTGAACCAAATAATAACAGATAAAATACAACTTATAGATGGTAAATTTTTAACTATTAAATGTGTTTATTAATTTTATAGATGATTACTCAATTCCTATCTCTAACCACATTTCTATACATAATCAAATAAATAAGATAAAATTTGCAAAGATGAACCATCAATACTCAGTGTTATCCTCATTCTAAATAATTAAAAAAATTATTATTGTTTATATTAATTACATAATCAAATTTTACATTTTAAAATTTTATCTATATTGATGTGTTAAATGTGCATGTCATTGTAGCTTCAATGGATCACCAAAACAATAGAGAACATATGCTACATTTTCCTATTGATCTTAACCAAACAACAACAATGAATACAATGCAAAGTGAAGATTGTATAGAAATTGTAGAATCGATTTCAATCAATTTTATGCATTTAATTTGTAAATTAATTTTGTTAAATATGCATGCTATTATGAGTTGAGAGGATCAATAAAATACTCAACAATATATGTTACATTTTTCTATTGATCTTAATCAAGTAGCAACAACAATATATGTAATGCAAAATAGAATGGTAACAATATGGTAACTAAAAATTTCTAAATTATAATAGATATGTTTTTATTTGGTGGCCTAATTTATTTAATATTTAACTAATTAATCAATTTTGTGGTTTGATTTATTATTGTGCAGTCAACTTTTCATGCATCAAATGGTGTGAGAAGGCTAGATTTTGATGATCCACCTAAGACATAAGATCAATTGGACTATTAGAATTTAATGTGTAGTTATTCAACATATACATTGTATATAGATATTGAGATAACATCTGTAATATTTTGTTAAAAATATTTTGAGTTGAAATAAATATCAAATTTGTATGTATAAAGAATTATTTTACATTTTTATAAATAAAAATCGATATGCAATACATTTTTTTCTTATGTGCATGTTTTGCAGTTTTAAACATTTAAATTTGAATGTATATTCACTTTAGAATGGTTGACTTATAAATAATATGTTATGGATTTCTTTCTTGTAATCTTACTTTACATGATGGTAGTCATAGATAGATAAATGATTGTCTTATAATAACATGTGACCATTTTTCTATTAAAATACTATAATTGATAGTAATTAATATGAAATAAGCATGATGACAATCGTATGAGGTATATATTTATCATTTTATTTAAATTCATATTAAATTATGACATTCGTTCAATATTTATTTATGTTAAATTATACTAGCATGTTATGACAATGCTAGGGCATTGAGAAATCAATTTGCAATCATAAATATTATGTCAAATCAACCAAAATCTATCACGATTTTGTGTTATGTTGGGGCATCCTCATGTTTTTGTGATTTTCTAACATAAGCCCCACCAAAACCCTTTTGGACTTTGCAAGATGTTGGACTAACCTTGTTTGTTGTGTCAACCTTATGCATGCAATACGAAGCCACCTTGGTTCCTCATACCTTAGTGCATAGTATCCCATGCTATCATGGGAATTTTTTGATCTTCATCATAAACTTGGATATAATTTCCAAGGGCCATTGAATCAAAAAAATTATGTGGGTCCCACACTAAGTATCTATCTAATATAAAAATTGAATATAATTTACTCCATGTTATGAGTTCATATTTGGATTTTGTTTTTTTTGTGATTGTAGTATGATTTGGTTCAAAATGCATAATCATCTCATGGTAATATGCTCCTTAAAGATAGGTTTGGTTAGGACTTTTAACTTGGACCAATACTCAATCCTTATAATAAGATGTGTTCAATCCAAAAAAAAGGTAGTCACCTACTTTTGTGGTAAACTCTCTAAATAAGTATAGAATAAATTTTGGTGGAATATCAAATGCCATCAAATCTTGTGGGACTATTATATTTGAACAAAACTATAAAATAAGGAGAAGATATTTTGTGATATCCATTGTTTGTATCATTGTCCCATCTAATTATATGATTCCTTTTTCTATAGGCTCGTATGCGAGTTCTAATCCATCAACAATTTTCTTAGGCATAAAAATAGTACTAGCATTGGAATATATCATAGCATTATAAACATTTATTTTCAATAATGAGTGTTAAATAAAATGGCATTGGCTTTATTCTACGAGAATAATATTATATAATTTATTATGTAATAATAAATTTATTGAATTTAATATATTTCAAACTTTTAAGAAGCAAACAATCAATTATTTTTAGTATTGATATATTTTCTCTTTCCTTCTTTCTTATTGTGTATGTTTAATAAACAACCTTTTATAAATTTTATTGTGTTTCTATTCCACACTCGAATATACACAACAAGCAAGTCCCTTTTGACATCTTCATTATTAATATATTTTCTCTTTACCAATTTTTTAATTGAATATGTTTGATATTTACAATAATTTATGTCTTAGAATTGAAAACTTTCAATCAACTTCTTACAAAAGTTAATAACCGTCCTTTTTGACTTGCATCCATCACCCTCTTTTTGATGCAGGAGCATATGTGGTTGTCAGCTATCTTGCATAAACAATTTTTAATCAATTTTGATGTGAATTGTTTTTTATTCATATTTTGGTGAATTTTATTAATTTAATCATCAAAAAATTAGATTGGAATAATTAGACAATTTTAGCTTGTAATTTGCATTGGGAAAAGCATGTTAAAATGCATTTTAATAATTAAAATGCCAAAAATGAAATTAGGGGCATGGGATTCTTAAGAGTTGTGAATTTTGGATTTTATGTATTATGCCATGATGTTACAGGCAAAAATAAGACGTCCAAGAGGTGTTTGACAAATTGAATTTGAAATTCAAATTGGTTGAAATGGGTGAGTAATAGTGTTGGCTAGTGGAGGCCTACCTTCTTGGAGGTGGATATAACATGCATTGGGAGTTAAAAACGTGGAACTGATGCAAATTAATGAATTTTCTAGGAGGCATGGATTTAGAAGTTGTCCAACTACTGGATTTTGTGGTTGCAAGTAGTTTTCATTTCTTGCTTTTGTTTTGTTTGATTTTGGGTTCCAGATATTAGGCATTGAAATTTTGGGCATGGTTTTTCCTGAGGGAGTATTTTTAAACTAAAATTTGTAGGTTGAAGGTGGAAAAAATTAGCAGCAAAAAATTGGAGAATGCATTGGTGTGATGTGTTAGTGATTTCTAGAAGACAAATGCAGGAAAGAAGGGAAGAATCGCAAAGAGTTGGAAGATTGGAAGAACATACCTATAGATGATCTTGTTCATCATATGATTTATAATTTAATGTATTTCTTCAATCTTCATGGTTGCCTCTGTAAAATTTTCTATTAGATTATAATTCTCATACATTGCAGGAGAAAATTGAGCAATAAAATCCATAGAGGGTGTTGGTGTAAATAGAGTCTTGTACCTAGTTCATTCATTACTAGGGGACTTATTTACACATGTTAAGTTTACATAGGTCATAGGAAGGAATCTTTCTAGGTGTTAGTAGTCATTAATTGTTATCTTATCTTTTGACAACTACTACATGTGAACCTAGGTAAGTGTGATTAGTTGTCTCATGTCATATGATTAGGATACTTGCTACTCTAAATGTAAAATACTGAGAGTAGGAGCACATTTTATTTTATTTTTATTTTATGCTACCTTAAAATACCAAAAATGAGATCAACAAGAGAGTAGGAGCATATTTTGTTTTGACGTGCAGGAGGCCATCAAATTTAATCACATAGTTTGATGACATCATCAATACGTCATCGTTGATGTTAGCACTCTAATAAAATTTTCTTACTCCTCTCCATTTGAGTTTTGGTTTTGGAAGGCAATTTTCAAACACTCATAACTTGCTCATTTTGACTCCTTTTTTCGAGCAATTTTTCTTTATTTGGGCTATTTTTTCACATTCTTTGCAATGGTGCAATCAATTTTTGGTTTTGGTGCCTAGGTTTTCCAGAATTTGCAGATTCTCACAGGTGTTGCTACTTTGTCCTCATTTTGAGAACTTTGGGAGCTCATATCTTGCTCCTACGGTAACGTTTTTGGATGCAATTTTTTTAAAGTGCATGATTTTTTGTGTACTTCTCATCGATATGATCAGATTGATCTCATTTAGTACCAAAAATTGTACTTGATTTTGTGGCCTAATTTGGCATCTGCATGTACCATGATCAAGACCACTTCATTGTTTTTGGCAAGTGGCAACTATAAACGCACTACTCATAATGAGCCAAATCAGATATTGCTTGGGGGGTTTCTTGATTGAGTAATTTGGGGGGTAATCTTGCAGTGGTTACTTGCATTCTTTTGCTTGGTTTGTGTTCTTGCAATGGGAAAATCTCAAATTGAACTCCTAAATCCACATAACTATGCTACATGGAGAAAATTAGTATGGCACTATCTCATGATAAAAGGTCTAATAGGTCATCCAAAGGAAACCACTCAAAAACCTACTAATGCTAAAGAATTGGCAAGGTAGGAGATTGATCGTGAGAAAACACTTGGATGCATATGTTCATTAGTCTCATTTGATTTACAATTTCATATTGAATTATGCAATACACCTAAAGAGGCATGGGAGACTTTTGAAAAATTATATGGTAAATCATATAAGATTAGGGGATATCAGATTGATAATGATTTGATGAATCTTGATCCTTTGACCACATCCAAGACTACATCTCCAAAATCAAGCAACTAAGAACACAGTTGAAAGAATGCAGTATTGAAAAAGATGACTTATAATTGATTTTGAATGTGTTATCCAAGCTTGGTCATGAGTATTATGTGTCATACCCATTGACTTTCTATGGGAGCATCATATGTTGATTGTAGTACCCCTCCTCTTGCTAGTTGGATTTATTACTTTGCTATGCATTCGTTTGCTACTTGTGACTATGATGGTACTGTTATTGTGTGATTTGGTTAGTTAGACATTTGATGATGCTGTTATTCCATTAGTAGACATGATTATTTTATAGGACATTATGGTTGATTATATCAGTTGACTTTCTGAATTATGATATGATGCAGTGATTTAAATTTAATATATTATGAGATGATTGTTAGATAGAAATGTAATTTATTGATTATGTTATAATTGTTAGAATAGGTGTGACGAAGGACAATATAGCACCACTCGTTCGCGAGTGCCCTGCTATGTTGTGATTCCTTCTCACAATGTAGTACTTTGATTTAATGCTTTGATATATATGTATATATGCACATGTACACAACTTCGTTTGTATGCAGGACTGCAGGTACAAGTCTCGATTCCACCTGCTTCGGCAGGACAGGGCGAGCACCAAATAACCCAATGGATAAATGTTGATACAGAGGTGACGATGAAGTCCTCCCGTCCCATGATGTCAGGTTGTCTCATTTATTTGGTATAGTTGTTTTTGTGTAATTTGTCATCTTTGTGTGTCGTGTTATGTGTTTTGTCTTAGTTTATTTATGAGGGCATTTATAATTATGATTTATCTTAATGATTGAAATAAATTATTTATTTTTAACGTTGAATTAAATGGTATTTAAATATTTAAATAATTTGATTATTTTGAAAATCTTATATTGCAATTAATTAATAATTAAATATTAAATGTGGCTTAATTATTTTAATTAATTAAATTGGTGGTGGATAATTATGAGAATAAATTATTTAAAATAAATTTGTAATGTGAGTTGCAAGAAAAGTACAAAACAGGAATTAAAGCAATAAAAGAATAAAAAGTCAGTGTGAGCCAATAGGAATTGTGAGTTGGGAAAAAGCTAGTTTTAAAGAATTGATTTTTCTTTTAATCTTGGATTTTTTGGAGAGTTTTGAAGGAATGGGCAATATATTTTATTTAATTATGAATTTTTGGAGAGGCTCACACACACACAGAAGAACAGAAAGTTGAAGTGCTCCAGGATTGTTGAGTTTGTTCTGGACTAAGGATTGGAATCGGATTCGAGGGCATCTTCAAATTTTGCATTGGACTCCAGGTTCCTTTCGTAGTTTTACTCGTACCCTTTCTGTTATCTGTCTGTTTCTGAAAAGAAAAATTAGATTTTATTAAAAAATAACTTTTGTGAATATAGAAAACTTCTGTTGAAAACTGAAAACTAGGGCAATTTATTAGACTAGAAAACAAAATGAATCATAGTTATTATTCTGTACAAATTTTTTGTCAAGACAAAAAAACTCAGGTTTTCTGAAACATTCTATTTAAACAAAAAAAAAAAAAAGGATTGGAGAAAGGATAATTTAGTTATGGATGGGAAATATAATTGAAATTGTCTCAATATGTTGATCTATGAAAGATCTATGTGATATTTTATATTTTTCACTCTGATTATTATACTTATGCAAATTAAATATATACACATAATATATATATAGATATATATATATTCTTTTATATATATATATATACATATATTCATATGTATATATTAATTTATATG
>VDFB02122337.1:0-13866 GCA_007258455.2 Sequoia sempervirens | reverse complement strand
CTTCAATCTTAGTAGAAATGATGAAAATATGGGTGTGTTGATGTGGAATGATGCATTCACACCCACTTTCAAAGAGACTCCACTCAAGGATAACCCAAGATATATCAATGCAAAGGAGATTGAATTCTTGCAATAGGGTTGTCCTAGAGACTGAATGATAGCTAATGAGGGGTTCACCACCAAGTGTAAACTTGGAAAAGACAATGAAATGGAAAACACAGTGTGAAATTAAAACTAATTCTAAATGACCTAAGAAAGTGAACAAAATGTAATAGAAATCTATGAAACTGAAAGTGTGCACCTGGAAGACCAAACAAGGTAGAATGGAAGTTTGGATCACTAAAAAATTTGTTGTTGATGTTGACTGAAACTCATTTAACAAGCTAGGTGAATTAGTCTAGTTTTTGGGAAAATGTGTAGGAATAGATTTTAGCCAAAAGGATCCATATTTGTCAAAATTTATGCTAGGGTTGTATAGTGGGACTCATTCACCAATAGTGATGAATCATTCCACTTCTACTTTTCTAGAAGTTTTGAACTAGATTATGTGCCTCTCAGTTTGCTCTACTCTTTTTGACTAGTTTCTAGATCAAAAACTACAAAATTCCACTTGTAGACCTCCAAGCTTCTCCAAGGCTTGATGACAACCTTACCTAGGATTTCGAGGACTTGAAAAAAAATTTCCACCTTGGCTTCTTGGTAAATCTGCAACCTAGCCCTACAAATCACATGCAAGAAGAGGGGAAAATGTTGTGGGGGTTAGTGAATAGGGGTTTTCCTTGGTCAAACCCCTTGTTGGTAATTAAACCTTGAAATGAAATAAAATATAAAAGGAGAATGATGAATGAACAAAAGATAATGTTGCAACTCACCAAACCCTAGCAATAAGGTTCTACAATAATGCTTGGAATGGCTGCAATGGATGTGGTTCTTGACTCTAGCTTGAAATAGATGGATCTTGCTTGAAACACTTGCTTGGATCATGAACTCTACATCACAAATGTTAGCACAATAACAAACATAAATATCTTTGACATGATGATAGGTGCTTGAAGAATTCTCTAAAATATTTGATTATCTTCCCTTGAAATGCCTTGAATGATCTTGTGAATGCTTAATGCTCTTAAGAACTCTCTTGAATGCTAGGTATGAATACTTGAATGCTTGGGATGAAAATGATTGAAAGAACCTTGTATTTATACTTAATTATGCAAGAATTCCTAAAACTACAACACTACAAGCCAACATCAAATCTAGGAGAATAAAATCCCACCGTAAATTTGATTTAAATTTGAATTTTGGCCATATGGGACTTATTCGCCCAAGGTGGTGAATGAGTCCCATCACACATAATGTATGGGACCAAAAATGAAAAGTGCTTAGAAAGGTGTAAAAATAGGTTTGTGACCAAAAAATCTAGGTGGGACTCATTCGCCCAAGGTGGAAAATGAGTCCTAGATCACTAAATCTAGGCCACACAAGCTAGAAACACCTGAATTATGATTGGTTACTAATTGGTATCAGGATTATCCTCAAAAAGATGCAATAAATGAGGCTTGTGGATGCAAAATACAACCAATTAAAGCATAAGAAATCCCAATTATTAATGAAAATCCAAGAGGAATGTGAAATTTGGTCACAACACTTTACAACACTCCAAATAAGGCAAGATTAAGGTTGATTATGATTAAAATTCTTATCTTATTTGATAAAATCCTAGAAAAGTGTGAAAGTGTGTTACAACACTTCACAACACTTTTACAAGGTACCATTGAAATCCTATTAGTTCACAAGGGCCCAAGACATAATGTGAATATGTTATCCACATTGCAACATGAAATCAAGGCAACATTAAGCCAAAATCACAAGGAGGGCCCAAAGAAGTTAGAAAAGTAGAAGGGTTACTTTTTTGGTGACTACATTTAGCCCTCGCTTTAGTAAGAGGATGAACCTGCTTCAAACTCACACTAAAGTAGACAAACATGCATCAAGAGGGGTCCCAATGCACCAATGATAGCAAGACGAGATGACAACGATCAAGAGGGGTGATCAAGCCCCTAGGATCAAGATCCCAAAACAAACTAACATGAGCACAAAGGAACACACATGAGAATGATATAAAGAGAAATGACAAGGCCAAGCATGCATTGCCAAAGATGAAAAAGAGAAAAGAGGGAGATAAAAAGAATCAAATCAAGCTTCGGCCATTTTTCCATCCTGATGTGGATAAGATATAGGCTATTTTTCTAGAATACACATACTCACTATGAGGTCACATAACTTTTGGCTATCCATTAGGTGAGAAGTCCTAAAAGGTGAGAAACATACACTCATGGATAGTATGCACACACACACACACAAGTGGCTATGGGGAAAGTCATGCCTCGGATTGGGCTTCCTTCTCAACCATACCAAAGTTATACCTCCTAATAACTTTAATAAGGCACCACAAAAAAATGATTTTCGAGCTTTATGAGGCAAGCAAAACTTCATATGCTTGGAGCTCATGAACAAACAGGATGGAACTACAAGCATGCAATTTTTGTTATGCAAGGTGGCCATATAACAACAAATACAAAATGCAACATGCAAAAAATGTTCAAAGGAGTCTTGCTTAGTTCATACAAGGTCTTTAACTTAGGGAACATTGTGCCTAATGTCTCCAAGAGAGGACCAATCATAGAGGATTCACAACTTAGGGGATGTAGTGCATCGGATCAAGCCACCAAGAGGAATGCAATATGATAAGAGAGATCACACTCTCGAAGGAAATTACAGCCAATGTCATCCATAAAGTGACAAACGCATCATATGAAGTAAGAAGGTTGCACTAAGAACTGAGAAAAAATAAATGCAAAAGAATAATACTAATGTATGCTCCTACTTTAAAGAAATTGCTAAACACCATACTATGATAAATTAATTTAAAGTAGCAAATGAAAAATGATAACAAAAAGACATGAGAGCCAACCTGGAAAGCCCTATGCAAAGTCATATGTTTTTGAGTAAATATACTTCATGCAAGAGAAAAGAAAAAGAAAGGGGTTTCCCCCAAAATGAGAAAACCAAACACATAAGGGATCTATGGATTTGGGGTCAATATGTTCTTTGCTACAATGTTTTAAGAGATCTTGGAACTATCATCATCCCCCAAATACACATAGAACTGGAAGAATGACACAAAGAAAGTGAAAACAAAGAAAAACCTTTTGGGTCAACATGGAAGAGACATGAATGTCTCGACACCTTATGCCATCCCCAAAAGGAAAAAAAGACAAAAGAGAAAAATGAAAGGAAAAAGAAAAAGAAATCCTTTGGGTTAACATGGAAGAGATGCAGGTCTTGATGCCTCACGTCCCCTAAAAAGGAAAACAACACAAGAAAAAAAAGAAAAGGAAAAAGGAAAAAAAAACTCTTTTGTGGTCAACATGGAAGAGACATAGGGTGTCTCAACGCCTTGTGTCATCCCCAAAAGGAAAACACGAGAAAAATGAGAAAATGAAAAGAAAAAAGAAAAAAGAAAGCCTTTTGGGTCAACATGGAAGAGACATAGGATGTCTCGATGCCTTGCATCATCCCCAAAAGGAAAACAAGAGACAAATGAGAAAATAAAAAAGGGAAAAGAAAAAGAAAGCCTTTTGGGTCAACATGGAAGAGACATAGGGTGTCTCGATGCCTTGTGTCATCCCCAAAAGGAAAACACAAGATAAAAAGCAAATGAGATGCACAACATAGAGAAGAATAAAGGTACAAATAGAGGAATGTTACGAAGAGAGAGAACATTAAACGAAACATTAAGGGGGATCAAATTATGCACATGCAATCACACAAAAAAGAAAATGAAAAATAAATAAAGAAAAAGGATAGTAAGGAAAATGCAAGTCAACCTATGAGCAAGTCATTTTTCTCCCAATCTCAGTCTGTATAAGTAGAAGGTGAACAACAAATGTAAGGGACAACAACAAATGCATTACTAGGACAAGGCTATCAATTGATTTCCCCCACTGAGTGTGAGACAAGAATTAGTCGAGGTAGGTGATTGAAAATGTCATTTAATAGTGAGAATAGAATTTTCTACAACTATTACATGAGAAGGGGTGAAACAATATTAAGCAAGGAAATCACATGATGGAATCATTGCCATCAAAGTGAAAAAATTTCAATACTAACTAGAATGCACAACATTCATTGGTACTATGTTCGAGAATTCAATGATATGCAAAATGTGGGACTTTTGCATCTTTAGGATATAGTATTAATCTATTCATGGGTGTTAATGTTATCGGTTCTTTGTTGAGAAGTAGTTGTAATTTCCTTTCACTTTTAGGTAGTGGACGAAGGGGTTGTATTTTTTGTAATTTGTAAGGCCTCTTATGTTTGCTAGATTCACCAACTTCTCTAGATGGGATTAGGTTAAGATGTTTTGAGATGATCTTATCATTATCCTTTTCATTTTTATGAGTCATTGGTTGTTCCTTAGGAAGAAGGACATTCAGATCGGGAGGGGAATCAAAGATCACTGTACCATCACCACAAAATCTTAGATATTCTTGAGGGGGTTTTTCTACCATGAATTCTCTCAAAAAATTCTTGGATGAAAATGAGTGAAAGAACCTTGTATTTATACTCAATTATGCAAGAAAACCCAAAATTACAACACTACACGCTAACTTCAAATCTAGGAGAATAAAATCCTGCCATAAATTTGAATTAAATTTGAATTTTGGTCACACGAGACTCATTCACCCAAAGGTGGTGAATGATTCCCATCACACATAATGTATGGGACAAAAAATGAAAAATTCTTAGAAAGGTGTAAAAATAGGTTTGGGACCAAAAAATCTAGGTGGGACTCATTCACCCAAGGTGGTGAATGAGTCCCAAATCACTAAATCTGGGCCACACAAGCCAGAAACACCTAAATTATGATTGGTTACTTATTGGCGTTAGGATTATTATTGTAAAGATGCAATAAATGAGGCTTGTGGATGCAAAATAGGGCCAATTAAAGCATAAGAAATCCCACTTATTAATGGCAAGCCTAGAGGAATGTGAAAGTAAGTCACAACACTTTACAACACTCCAAATAAGGCAAGATTAAGGTTTATTGTGATTAAAATGCTTAGCTGATTTGATAAAATCCTAGAAAAGTGTGAAAGTGTGTTACAACACTTGGGTAAGTGCACCAAGATGGTTCCCAAAAAGGGGGCTTAAGTGGCCAATTTTTTTCTGAAATCAAGAAATACTGACCTTGGACGTGAAATTGAGGATAGTTACACTAAATTTTTTGAGATGGAAAAAAAAAAAAGGATCGAAGTGCTCCAAGTCTACTTTCTAAACTACTAATTTATTTTGAAAATGGTTGAGATTAAGGGGTTCAAAAGAGGGATGTACATAAATTAGTGTTGTTTTTGTTAGAAAAACATAACATAGCAACTCTTGTACGACCTGAGTACGATGAACTTTTTTGTAGTATTTTTAAAATCGCTTCAGTTAGAAGTTAGATAATAGCATCTAGTTGGTGCACAATTTTTTTGATAATTTTTTAATGAATATTTGATTTCTTACTAATTTTCTAAGTGGGCACTTCCTGAAAAGCAGAATTTTGGCCGTGCTCCCCCTACAAATTTTTGAAAATAATTGATTTATTTATTTTTTTAATAAATTTGTAGAATGGAGTCTAGTTTCTAAAAAATGTAATTTATTTCAAATTTTGATGAATGGTTAATTTATAACAAAAAAAACACTAAACACTACTTTTTGGAAAAAAAATAGACATACAAACAAAAGAAATTATGGATGAAAGGCTTAACATTGTTGAAAAGTGAAAAAAATTACATCATTGGATAGCTAAGAGAGAACCTAACATTACCCATGTTTTCGATTTTGTCAATATTCAACTAGATGCAATGTTGATGGTGAGCACGGACTCGATTATGTGAAAAATTGTAGAATTTGCAAAAAAACGTGTCTGGCCTTGTTGGGAATACCCTCCAAGCCTTTGGGTTGGTATTCCAAGGCAAATAATTTCACTTTTTTCTTTGTTTTTAACGCGAAATAATGTCTGCGCATTATAACGCGAGCGCATTTTTAAAAAAAAAAATCATAAGTGGCCAAAAAATTGGTACCCAACTTCATGCACCTGCCCACTTCACAACACTTTTGCAAGGAACCATTAAAATATTATTAGTTCACAAGGGCCCAAGACCTAATGTGAATGTGTTATCCACATTGCAACATCAAATCAAGGAAACATTAAGCCAAAATCACGAGTGCCCAAACAAGTCAAAAAAAGTAGAAGGGCTACTTTTTCGATGACTCCACCTAGGCATAAATTTTTTTAAGATGAAAACTATTGGTTGGTTCCTACAAGGGTTCACCTTCAAGTGTTGATAATTGATATGCTTCTGATCCATAGCTTGTTGTGATGTTAAATGGGCCTAACTAGTTAGGCTCAAACTTTCCTTTACTGTCTTGATTTGGAAGATTTTTCTTATTTTTCTTTAGAAAAGGGTCCCCTACCTAGAAAGACTGACTCTTGATCTTCTTGTTATAGCTCTATTTTAGTTAGTTTTGGTATACTTGCAAGTGATTAAGGGCATCAAAACGATGTTCATTTCTAGATCATTTAGCTGAGATACTTTTAATTCTTCATCAATTATCAGATTTTGTAGTGAGAATCATAGTGAAGGAAGCTCAACCTTGATATGTAGGATGGCTTTTGATCTATAGGCCAAGGAAAAATAGGTTGCACCTATGGGTGTGCAGATACTGGTTCGATAGGCCCAAAGAATAGGATTTAACTATAGATGTTGGTCACGGCCAACTTCATTGACCATTTTCTTTAGGATTTTCATAATGGTCTTGTTTGTAGCCTCATCTTGACCATTGCCCTAGGGGTAATACAGGGTAGATAATCGATGTTGGATGTTGAAACTTTGACATAGCTCTTTCACATCCTAATTCTTGAAGGGTGTTCCATTGTCTTAGATAAGGGCTTGTGGAACACCATAACAAGCGATAAGGTAATTTAGGATAAATTTTGCAATTTTCTTCCCTATTATGTAGTTCATAGGAATGGCTTCAACCCACTTGGTAAAGTACTCAGTTGTTGTTATGATGAACTTATGCCCATTAGATGAGGTTGGAGTAATCTTTCCTACGAGGTCAATCCCCCACTACGAGAAAGGCCAAGGTGTGACCATGGGATATATCTCTTGAGCTAGAGCATGAATAAGATCTCCATGCTATTGAAAGTAGACACACATTTTCATGTATTGATGGGATTCTCTTTCCATGGTTGGTCAGTAGTACCCCATCCTCAGCAATTTCTTAGCTAAAGTTATACCACTAGAATGGGAACCGCATATGCCATCATGTACTTTTGTTAAGGTGGTCAATGATTCCTATTGGCTAATACATCATAGTAATGTCCCCTTAATGCTTCTTCTGTAAAGGGTATCACCTAGGATCACAAATCGAGATGCCTCTTTAACAAAGGTCTTTTTAAGGTTGGAGGTGATATCGAATAGGAGGGTCCCACTACTAAGGTAGGTGAATATATCATGATACCACGAGGAACCAGGACCAACGATGACACACACAAATTTAGATTCAAGGCTTTCAAATTTTGGTACGAGAATTTGTTCTACCAAGAATTCACATTGAAGGACATTGTTTGACATGTCCAATAATGATCCAATTGTTGCCATGGCTTCTTCTGCTTGGTTGTTCATGTGAGCAATCTACTCAAAAGTTATGTCAATGAAGAGGTCCTTGAGATTCTCTACCATCTTCTTGTAAGGAGTGAGTTTATCATCCTTGGTTTGATAGTCAAAATTGCCTTGGTTGATAACCAGTTATGAGTCTCCATAGACTTTCATCTCTTGTATCTTCCATTGAACTAGTATCCTTAGACCATTTATCAAGGCTTCATACTCAGCTATATTGTTAGTACATGGAAATGATAGTTGGTATTAATTTGGGATGCAATCTCCTTGAGCGGTGATAGAAATAATACCCACCCCTGATATGTGTTTTGTGAACGATCCATAAAAGTGCATTTTCCATTGATTGATTAGATTGACAAGGAACACTGGTTCATCAAGGAATTTAGATATCAAAGGCTTCTCTACATAGATAGGTGCTTCTACTAGTTGGTCTATGATCACTTGTCCTTTGATTTCCTTGTGCTCCATGTACTCTATGTCAAATTTAGTCAAGATCATTACCATTTGGCCATTCACCCAGTGAAAGTTGCTTTGGATAATAGATATTTTAATGGGTCGATCTTTGAAATAAGCTTGATTTGATACAACAAAATGTAATGTCTAAACTTTTTTGAAGCAAAAACCACCGCTAATCAAGCTTTCTCAATGGATGAATAGTTCATTTCATAGCCTACCAAGTTCTGATTGATGTAATAGATGGATCTTTCTTTTTTGTTTTCATCATGTTGTGCTAAAAGAGCACCTAGTGTTGTTGACATTATTGAGATATATAGGATCAATGGTTTTTTTGGTATCGACAACATGAGCACTAGAGGTGTCAACAGGTAGTCCTTGAATTTTTGGAAAGATTTATCACACTTCTCATCCCACTTGTAAGTTATTCAGGTTTATGGAGAAGGTGCGAGAAAGGGCGGGTTTTATCTAATAATTGTGCTATGAACCTTCTGATGGACTGCAACCTTGTAACCCTCTCATCTACTTCAGTGTTTGTGGCGGTTCCATGTCGAGGATGGATTTTACTTTTTTTGGATCAATTTCTATCCCTCTTTGTGATATGATGTAGCCAAGAAGCTTCCCTAATGTAACCCCAAAGGCACACTTTTTTGGGTTCAATTGTACTTTATGCTCTTCAAGCCTATTGAATATGGGTCCTAAGACTTCTATGTGCTCACTCCTTTTCTTTAACTTATCCAAAATATCATCCACATAGTCTTCATCTATTTTGTGGATCATGTCGTGAAAGATAAGGATCATTGCTCTTTGATAGGTTGCTCTTGCATTCTTCAACCCAAATGGCATCATGTCCCAGCAATATGTTCCCCATGGACAAGTGAATGTAGTTTTGTGTTGATCCTCCTTAGCAATAATGATTTGATTATAGCCTGAAAAACCATCCATGAGTGACAACATTTCATTCCCAGCTATTAAATCAACAATGAGGTTGATGTTAGGAAGAGGGAAATCATCCTTCAGGCATGCTTTATTTAAATCTCTAAAATTTGTGCATATTTTGATGCCCCTAGTGGGTTTAGAGACTGGTACCAAGTTTGAAACCCACTCAGGATAATCTATCGATCAGATGAATCCAACGTCAAGAAGCTTTTGTAACTCAAGTTTAACCAAGAGTGTTATTTGAGGGTGCATCTTTCTCAATTTCTTCCTCATTGGTTTGGCTTTAGGATACATTGCTATTTAAATGATGCACAACCACTTCTAGATCAAGGCCTAGCATATATGTGTATGACCATACAAAGTTAGCTCTTTGCTCTTTCAAGAACACTACTAGGTCCTATTCTTCATCCAACAAGGATTCAACATAAAAACTAATCTTGGGTGCTTCTTTTATTCCCGCATTGATTGGAGTGGCCTTTTCTACTAGAAATTTTGACTTCTCTAGATGCATCACACTAAGGGGGAGATTGAATCCCTCATCCTTGTGCACCTCAAAGAGGTTTTCACCTTCGAATGTGTCCTTTCTTTTTACTATTTTAGGATCAAAATGTGCCACAATGTGGTTTTCACTCAAAGATTTACATGTTATACTCATGTTGTCCATTTTGTGACTGAAGGATTCAATCGTCTTCCCATAGTATGCCCTATGTCTAGCTCTATGTCAAAAACAACTTTGTGATCTTCCCATGGTAAGTTGTCATAAAGTCCCATGAATTATGAGATCACTTCATCATTTTTGAATAAATCTAGAATCGGTGGTCCTCGTTGGTTCAAGTCAATAAATTGTGGGTATACTAGGCTTATTTCAATGGCTTGGTCATGTGGGCCAAAGGATGTTGTAGATATCATGAAAAAATAGTTATTCTCAAATAGGTTAGCAACATCAAGGGTGATGTAGGAGCATCCTTGGTTCTTGGCAATCTTGCATCAACCAAAAAAATATTTTCTTTTAGTTTTTATTCTTTTTTTGTTCTTGTCTAGTTCATGTTGGTGGATTCATCATCTTTGTTCACTAGACCCTATGGATCTTTATTTACATCGTGGACATACATAATTTCCCTTGTTCCAATATTTGAGCATGATTGGATCTTTCTCCAACAAGATATCGCTTCTAGATTTGATGGCAGTTTCTTGAACCAGCACCAAAATAATTTTCAAGCTTAACATCTAGTTTGATCATTCATGGATCATTATTGTACCTTGTAGATCTCAATGATGTGATTTTAAATGTTCTATGGAGTGTCCACGACCTTAATTATAGGTCCACACTTCATCCTATGCATTCACTGATGAGTAATTCAAATTTTAGGTGACTTCTTCATGTGCACATTATATTTTCTTTCATTGGAGAATGTCATTATCTTTGGCCAATGCAGATGTTTCTAGACTTGTGGATATGATATAAATCTTGTAATGGATCAATAGGAAAGAAGTGAATAATAAGTAGATAACTTTGGATTATATTTGTAAGCTTTTAGCTGACATATAGGAGCATATTGGAATATTGTATTTCTAAACATATTGTATCAGGCCTGTGAGCCGAATCTGTAAGCCCAGATGTTTCCTACCGAATGTAACTGAGATTTTTGTCAATAAGAATATTTTCACCTGCATTTTCCTCCATATTCTATGTTTCTTCTATTGTGTTACTCTTGTTGCATGGTATCAATTGTTCCCTTTGAGGACCCTCCTACCGTGATTGCGCCAAATTGGTATCAGAGCTAGATTCAATCCATGTGAGGCCATCAAAATTCATGGAGTCTTGTTGAATATTTCTTGTGGCGTAGTGGATTGAGGATCTGACCAACCGCTACAGAGGACTTGTGTAAAGATTGTAGGAAGAAGAAGTGTTAGATGAAATGGAGCACGTGGAAATGAAAACCAAGCTTTAATGGGGATGTTGAGAGGAATTGTTGCTAGATTAGATGCAGTTGAAACAACCCAAGGAAGAGGTCGGCTAGTTGATGATGTGAGTGACGAAGAGGTAGAAGTATAAGAGGAAAGAGGAAGAGAATAGCAACCTAGCCTAGATCAGGGGGAAGAGAGGTTCATAAGAGCCCTAACTAGAGAAAATACAAAATCCCATTTCAATCCACTAGATTATAATGGTAAGTTGGATTCAGGAGAATTGCTTGATTGGATTACAAAGACGAAAAATTATTTTGAATTTGAAGGTACCACTAAAGATAAGAAGGTAATTTTTTCTTGTACGAATTTGAGAGGACATACATCCCTTTGGTGGGAACATTTGCAGATAGACAGGAAAAGAAGAGGAAAAGAAAAGATAAAATCATGGGATTGGATGGTGAACAAGATGAAAACAAAGTTTATGCTTATAGATTATCAGATTAGTTTGTTCTGAAAATTGCAGAATTTAAAATAGAAAGAGTCAAGTGTGAAAGATTATATGATGGAGTTCTATAAGTTGAATATCAAATCTAGACATTCCGAGGATGAGATCAAGCAAGTAGCCAGATATGTGAATGGTTTGAGGTCATCTATACAAGATGAGATCAATTTGATTAAGTTGTAGAGTGTGGAGGAAGCATATCAATCTTCCCTAAAGGAATAAGAGAAGTTGAATAAAATACATTGGTAGATACAAAGAGGAAGAGGGTATGTGTAGGATCATGATGGGCCAAAAAGTGGCAATATGATGGGTATGTGGCTGACGACTTTTTTTTTACCCAAAATTGATGAAACGAAAAGTGTTTTTAAAGGAGATTCTCAACTTTCCATCAATATAAATTATGATTTAATTTGAATTTAATAAGAAATTATTATTTATTTTCTATTCAAATTATGACTAAAATCTTGATTGAAAAACATCTATAGCTTTCAAATGGTATCACATTTTTTGAATCCAAAACATGCATCACATTTTATGCTTTGCATACTATAGGTCCATTAAAAAAAGAAAATTTTAATTTCATGAAGTTTTGACCAAGTTAAGGTGGTCAAACATACGAGTTTTTTATATATTTTAAAAGTTGTAATAAAAAATTCATAATTAATTATTTACTTGGAAAAAAGTCACAAAAAATATGCATCACATCGGGACATGAGTCCTCTACTTATATCTAAAATCTTATAAAAAAATATTACCATTTTATTGTGGTTAGGGTGGTTAGATAAACACCTACTTCTTTTTTTTCCCTGAAATTTAAGTACTACTACATTGAAATTTCAAATTTTCACTAAATAGATTTCTTTTTTTAAAACAGACCTAGTAGTTTAGAAACTACATTCAATTTTCTATAGATTCTATTCTTACATATTTTTGAAATAATATAGATAACTTATTCAAAATTTTATGTCAAGTTGCCTAACTCTAATTTTTCTGATTTTTTTTCTAGTTAAGGGCCTATTTTTTCCATGATGATCCTGGACATACCCAAGAGGTGGAAGATTTTAAAAAGGAAGAAATTTTACTAGAGGAGGAAGAGGATCTTTTCTAGATCAGAATAAGGATAAGCAAGTTAGTAAGAATGATATTGCATATCATAAAGGTGATGGAAACTCTTACAGAAGAGGAGGATATGGTGGTTACCATAATGAAGGTTATAGAAGAGATGATAGAGGACGGGAGAAAAGAGTATTCAAGGGAACTTATTATAAATGTGGTGGAGAAGAAAGGAGAGACAAGTAGGAAGACAAAGAAAAATAGAAGAACAACCTTTGTTGAGGAGGATCATGCTTGATCATCTAATAAACTGAAAGATGGAGAAGTGTTGGTGAATAGGAGAGTATTATTTCAAAGTGAGATGGAGTAGGAGCCATTGTAGAGAAAGAATTTGTTTCAAACTAGATGCAAGGTGGCTGGTAAATGTTGCAAGGTGATTTTTGATAGTGGAAGCTCAGAGAACTTGGTTTCTGAAGAGATGGTGACCAAATTGAAGTTGGAAAGGTTGAAACACCTCAAGCCCTATCAGATACCTTAGATTCAAGATGAGCATAAGATTCTAGTAAGTGAACAATGTTTGGTGAAATTGAAGATAGGAAATTACCATGATGAAGTTTTGTGTGATATCATACCTATGGATATATGCCATGTTTTGTTGGGAAGGCCTTGGTAGTATGATATACTAGCTATTCATGATGGAAAGAATAATATATATGCCATTGTTCCAAATGGGATGAATCAGACTCTATTTCCATTGGAAGATGTTCCTAAAGTTGAGTTTGGTATGAATGTTAGGGTTTTTCTGGTTGATGGAAGGAGATTCCTTGATAGATTGAGACATGAGAATGTGTGTTATGCCTTGGCTCCTAAGAGGGATGAAGACTTGAAGCATGTGGAAGAACACCTGGAAGAGATAAAGGAGTTGTTGACAGAGTATGAGGAGATCATTTCAGATAATGTACTTGATGGATTGCAACCTATGAGAAGTATTAGTCATTGTATGGATCTGATTCTTGGAGCTAGTTTTCCTAATAAAGTAGCACACCAAATGACACCGACGGAGAATGAGGAGTTGAATAGAAAAGTCCAAGAATTTTTGAGGAAGGGTTTGATCAGAGAAAGCTTAAGTCCATGTGCAATACTTGTTGTGTTAGCACCTAAGAAAGATGGAAAATGGAGAATGTGTACAGACTCTAGAGCCATAAACAAGATCACAGTGAAGTAGAAATTTTATTTTCCCTAGATGGATGACATTATGGATTTTTTGAGTGGAGCTAAATA
>VDFB02122336.1:0-14856 GCA_007258455.2 Sequoia sempervirens | reverse complement strand
AAAGAAGCAAAATAAACATAATTATCATCAGCCTAAAACCTCTCATAATAATGGTCAGAGAAAATTCACTTACAATTATTGTGGGAAGAATGGTCATGATAATTCAAAATGCTTTAAAAGATCAAAAGATATTCAATAATAAAAATGACGGTAATAAGTTTAGTCCTAATAGATGTTTACTACTCTATTTGATAAAATAAATACATGAACTAATAATAGAGATGACAATGCATACTAGATAAATGAGTAAAATATATCTTTATTCGCAAATGGAATTATTACAGAAAAAGACCAAAGATGGTCAGCCAAGGATTAGAGTCAATCCGACTAGATCATACTACTTTCCTTGATGATAATACTACTTTCCTTGATGATACACTATCTATATAAAGGACTTGACGAGTGCCAAGCAGAACACAACCATCAATCAACCGACGCTTATAACTTCCTGAAGCCGACAACCAATTAATACATAGTCGGATAACCAATTTTATCAAACAAAAAAATAGACATTGTACACTGACTACATCATCTCCCCCAAAATAAAAAGTTGTCTTCGAGACAACAAGTAAACATCAAGTAACATTAGGGAAGACTTGTCAAACTGAAGACAATATTGTAGACAAGGACCTGTAAAAAAACTTGGAAATGTGCTTTGCAAACTCGAACATGGAGTGTACTTGGCAAATCAAATGAGTACAATGGGGGTTTGGGGGCAACGCCCCCAAAGGGGTCAAGGGGCAATGCCCCTTACAAGGGTTTGGGGGCAACACCCCCAACAGGGTCAAGGGGAAATGTCCCTTATAAGGATCTAGGGACAATGCCCCTAGTGGGGTCGAGGGGCAAAGCCCCTGCCACCAAGCCCAATTTAAGACCTTCAAAGCCACACAAAACTTCATGGCGTACATTATTTTCATGATTTTTTAAAAAGCCAAAAACAATATTGACAAAGCCAAAAAATAGAGATTTTGGAGTGTTTGACGAACGTATGATGGAAACCAAGGAAGAACGTTGTTGTATGATGGTTGATGGTCATGCGACATCGACCACCACAACCTTACGATTTTGAATTGTTGATCGTATGATGTGGATGCAAAGTGATTGTCGCCCAAGGAAGAGCATACAGTTGCTAGCAAGAGAGGACCATGCAATGTAAGATGTTAGGATCTTTTGTGTGTGTCGTACGCTATACCCAAGTCGTACAATAGGACTGTCAATAGGTTGTACGTTGGGATTGCAAGGAACTCATATGACATATGGTGGAAATCTGGCAATGATTGACGTATTGTGAGGAAATTTGTGCACGTTGTACAACGAGAATTTATTGCAAGACCATGTCCTACAAGGAGGATGATGCCATACAATGGAGAGGTGTGGTTGTACGATGGGAGGATACCTTAGTCTACAAGGAAAATTTTGGATACTAGTCGTACTATAAGTGAATTTCCAAGTCGTACGATGAAGGGCGAAGGTCATACATTGAATGGTGTTAGTTGTACGCTGAATGGTGCAAGTCATATGCTAAATTGTGTAAGTTGTATGCTGAATGGTGTAATCCATACACTGAATGGTGTAAGTTGTCCTCTCCAAAGTCGTTGTACATTGCACTTGGTCCATCTAAGACTTGGATGCAAATGTCATACAATGTGATAATGATTTAGCCATCCAATGGAAACATTACGCCTACACCACACTCTGTGATTTGAAACAGTCTATATAGTGAATGAATGTCGTCTATTGACCCTTATGAATGGTCGTATGGTGTAATTAGAAGTGGATCGTACTGTATGAGCAAGAAGTGAATGTTGTATGGTGAATGAATCTCCTACCATGGACCTCCATATGATTTGCACACATAGCTTCTTTCCAGGTCGTACAATGTACTCAACGAGTTTTCCAACTAAGGGAAACTATAAAATGTGCATAAAATAGGGATGTCGTAGGATTTGCTTTGTTCCCTTCATCAAGTAAAGAAATACTTTATACTGTTGTACTGTGAGTTTTGTTCCCTTCGTTAAATGGATATGTACTTTTTGTTGTACCATATGGAGGAATTGAGGGAACTGTCGCATGGTGTGAGGACCTTTTAATGTAATCGGGTTTTATAGTCAGGATTTTTAATATAGTCGAGCCTTTTATGTAGTCAAGGCTTGTAATCAACCTTTTTCATATACTTTGAGATGTACCGTTAGTAATTTTGCATTCTTCTGCAAAGTTGGATACCTCTACTACAACTGTTGTCTTTTTCGAACCATGGATTATGTCCGGCACATAAATTTTCCAACTTTTCAAAATCCATTTTCATCAATTGCTCTTCACTAAGAGTTGTTGCTTTGAGAAAACTACAACTTGACGAAAATACCTCATAGTCCTCCATTTACCAATGAAATGGGTTGTGGAGAGAATTCATTTCATCCTCTCAGCATGACTGTAATTCTAGAATCCCTTAGTAATTCGGATCTATCAAGCCTCGATTATGCTTCTCTATCTATTCTTCTTCAAAGTCCAAATCTAACGAATCGGAGGAAGTTGCCTCCTCACTTATGGCTTGGTTGTTTAAATCAATTACATAATTTTGGCCCTTGTTTTAAATTGGGATTGTATTCTTTTTCCAATTGTGATCGATTTTGACTACTACCAGCCAACCCAACCTAACAATGCATCATGTGTTTTCTTCCTTAATGAAATCACCACAAAGTTCAACAAAAAATTTTGGGTTCCAATAATTACCTTTTGTCCCATTAAAACTCCAAGTAACTTAATACCTAGTTCATTTGCGCTCACTAGTTGAAAAGTTGGCAACCAAATGGTCGGCTTGCTGAGACTTCTCCAAGTGTCGTGGAAGTACGTTCACGCCAGACCTGCCATCAACAATTATATTGGTGAGATTCCTTCCAAGGAACTCCATATTCACCGTCGGTTTCTTTGTCGTGTTAACTGTCAATAATATTGGATCAATCACTTGGTTGCCCAATAGAGGAGGTTCAGTTATTGGATCTCATTCTCCACCAATACAATAGCATTTTGAATTTCAAGAATACTTTGTAATAAATCCACTACTTTAACTGGTATGGTAGTTTGAAGTACTTGCCTTGTAATAATTTTTTTGGATTGTAATTGATTTGTTACCATCCTTGCATTTGCATTTGAGTGGTCTTGTTCATTATCCATAGAAATCTCCACTCCGTCCCTTGCTTCACGAAGCCTTTCTTTTTTTGTATGTGGGTCCGACTATGTAGCCTTCTTTACTTGGGTGCGAGTAACAACCAATACTTCATTATGCCTTACATCAATCATGTTGACACTAGCCTTTTGCTTCAAACATCCAGTGTCTTTCTGGTTTCTAGGTCCACACCATTTGCACAATAATTGCATTTTGTCTTGCTTGTTCTAGCAATCTCTTGCAAAGTGTCCCCATTCACTACATCGTTAGCATTGTATGATAGAGAGTCCTTAGGGGTCATACTGTATTTGGCTTCATCCTCTTTGATTTTGATAACTTCCTGCAAACGCATTCTATGGCTTCGATGGAGTGGACTCCTCTCCTTGCGTAAAGAGTAATTGTGTACTCCTATTCTTCCAATTGTATGAGCACTCCTTTATTGAAAGACCCATAACCTAGAAAATCTCACAAACATCTTTCTAGGACAGTTACCTTTTGTGTGCCCCTCAATTTTGCACTCAGTACACCATAGTTCTTTAGTTTCTTTGTTGGTTTCTTTCTCCACCCTCAATTCTTTCATCATTGGGAGCATGTCCCTCCAGGGTACTTGTATCATTTCTGATTCATCATCATTATTGTCATCCGAACTTCCATCTCCCTCTGTTTTTCTTTACTATGCAAGGACATTTGATCTTCACTTTCTATGTCCATTTCCCAATTGTAGGCTTCTAAATAGGAAGAGGATGATACTAGCTTGATGCAAGGGTGGGACACACACAACCCTCTCACAAAATCTTTCAACATCAACAACAGCAAAAATGATGTTAAAATTTGCAACAACAGATTTGATCTTCTATATTCAACTTGCAACAATATTTCACAACATCAATGAAATCTGATTACATAAGTTGTTGCAGCCATACAGGCTAAACCATTACAAAATAGATTTGAATCTTCTATGTGACAGAAAACAACATCAAAGACAAGCTACAGATTCTTCTTCTTCAAATCATCTTCCTGCACTGTGAAATTGACTCTTTAATCTGCATTCTTCAATGACCAACCCTGTTGATCTTCAACCATGGATATCATAATCCATTTGTTGCTGCAACATACCTTCAAACCTGCAACAAAAGTGTCTTTTTCTTTTTCTCCAAGAAAATCCACGCCTCCCCTCTCTCCTACCAAAAATCTGGAATAATGATATCCTTGAAATTGTCAAGTCACCTTCATTAATGCATCCACTACCTCATTTTCCTGTAATTCCCATCTCCCATGCCCAACCTGAAAAAAATGCCTTGAAAATGATTGGAAAAAAATATTAAATGCTCAAAAAGCATAATCAAAACCACTCCCAAGAAATTGCCAAAAATAAGTGACAACTTGGATTCACAGTGATGTCGAGCATGGTTTAATCTCTACCCAGTGGATGCAGTGGACATGTGGTTGGGAATTTTACAGATTGATTTGGAATCCCGGCATTTAGATGACAGGCCAGAGTATTCAGGTGGGGATTGCTTGGGGACAAGCAATCTTGGGGAGGGCGGACTATAATGTCCTCTTTTCCCAGGCAGTGGTCAGTCGTGGTGGTTAGCCTATCAATTGGGTTCCCGTAGGCTAATACGGTGGATAGGGAGCTCTTTCGGGGGTCTTGTGACCTTTTGGAAAGTCTATGTGGCATTTTAGGAGCTTGGAGCCAATTTCCTATTTTTAAGGAAGGGACTGATAGTTCACCTGTGACCACCTGGAGCTTGTGGAGCCTGGCAAGGGGCCTTATGAGCCATTTCAGATGATCAGAGACAGTTTCCTACTTTTTAGGAGGAGACTGGCAATTGGCTTGCTTTGTTCAGACATCACCCCGGGATCAATTGCAGCAACAGCTTCTAGTTGGAGTGATCAGGTGATGGTCTCAGCATGTTAACTTTAATATTTTAATTTAATAAAGTCATTAATTCTTAAATCACTTTATAATATTTTAATAAAGTGATTATTTAAAGGGGACTTTATTATTAAAGGTGATATAAGGGTTAAATGGAAATTAATAAAGTGATCTATTTAATGATGCTTTATTAATTTATTATATTAAAAGGGAGACATAAGGACTTTATTAAAAAGGGTTTTAAACGATTCTAAAAGTATACTTTATAATGAGTTAAAGTGTCATTTTAAAAAGGGAGATATAAGTGATTTTTAAAGTACACTTTATATTATGAAGTTGTGCACCAAATTAAAAGAAATTAAAAGTAAACTAAATAAAATGGAATTTAAAAGTGAATTTGAGGTTAATTATAAAAGGGCATTTTGGAATTCATTTCATTCATTCATTCATACTTGTGCAAATTTCAAGAGCTTTTTGTGTGGAGGAGAAACAAGGATTTCTTGCAACAAATCAATCTTGAAGAACGTAAACTCTCCCAGGTTTAGTGATCTATGGGTGTGCAATACCACCCAAAGATTGCTCTTTCAAGTGGCTTCATTCAAAGGCTGCAATTGTGCTTACAGGAGATAGATATTTCAAGATTCTCAAAGGTTCTTTGTTTCCAATCAGAATATATATATATCTGATGCTATTCTCTTTGCTGATCACTGTCTTTAGCAAGCACGTGGGGGTTTATTTAAGCAGGCCGTACCATACTTAGCTGGTCATACCATTCCTTTCCAACCGTACATCCTCATAAGAGCCACGTGGGGTTCTATGAAGTGAAACGCCTAAGTTCTTCAGCCACAAACTTCATCATTTTTGGAGTCCAGAATTATGAAAGCATTTGCATTTAATTCTAGAGGTGTTATTCTGAGGGTTTGGAGGAAGGCATTCATGTTTGCAAGCTTCCAGTTTGCTGGTTTCTATTATAGCACCTTGACAAAGTGGAAAACATTGGATTTAGATATTAGATGGTATTTTATGAGCTAGGTTGTTGTTATAATCGATAAAATCTCAATTTCTGATTGTAATAAAATTCTGGAAATCTTCAGCTAGTTGTGTTATTGAAAAATGTGAAATTTTTGATTATGCATTTGCTGAAAGTTCTTTAGTTTTCTGCACTTTATTTCTGTTTAAAAGCATTCAAAAACATTGCCAAAACACAAACAAATCAATTAGCAATACAAACAAAAAACAAAGACAGGAAAATCAGAAAGGTAAATATCCTATCAAGGGTGGGATATTTCAAGATTTGACATCGCATAAAAGAAGCTACATGCCAAGTGATTGATCTATTGATTTTAGACACTAGGTAACAGACTAAAATAGTGGAAAAAGATTAGTGAGCTAACTTTGTTTAATAGCAATATGGATCCTTAAGTGAATGTATCAAGATTTTTCCCTTTTCCCTTTATATTATTAAAGAATAGGGAATGGTTGAAGAACATTAGTGAGCTAACTTATAAGTATCTTAAAAAAGTCTTACCTTTTTCCCATTTGGTAGGTGGGTACAATTGCCTACTTGTGGTTTCAAAAGGGAAGAAGGCAACTCCAAACCAGCTGCTTCAATGGCCTTAATGCCTCTTCTCGTCAACAAAATAGGAAAAGAGCGTGGATCACCTCTGAGTCTGGTTTCATCTATCTTCATTTCATTGGAGTCAATATATGAGATTAAGAATTTGTGATTATATAAAACTGTCAGTCTCCAATTTTAGAAACATTTCCTAATCTTCATAATATTACAAAAAATGAAACTTCTCGTAGGGACTGGTATATGTACCATAGCTCGACGCTCAAAAACATGAACATGAAATCCCCTACGAAGTAAATAAAGTGCCATCACACAACCTGCTGGCCCACCTCCAACCACCACAGCTTTGCCAAAGCTTACCTGCTAATGAAATGAGGCCTAGTTAGAAATAAGTTGAGATCGACTATATGCAGGTGCCTAAAATGTTACAAGATCATGATTATTTAAATTTTCTAAGGAGCAAATTATTAGAACAATGTTTCTTTTTCGATAGGCACAAACCTTTTAAAAGAAGAGTACAGAATTTATAGGATGCTTTGGGGAATCATTGGTTTTGGAACTAGAAAAATCTAATAAAACTGAAGATTGAAGTGCAAACTATCGAACTATAGTCTTTGCTACTAATAGCATCAAAACAAACTATTTGATTTAGAGAGAAATTAGAGTAACATTCATGAAAATTCAAAATGCAATGATAAAAGAAAGAGCACCCTATGTATTTCCTACTGCCAAAAAATAAAAATAAAATTACTATATAAATGGAGGGACTTTTACCAATAAAAATGAAAACTGAATAAATTAACAGAATTCATGTCATTAACAATAAGAATGCATCATAGATGAGATAGAACAAAGTGAGATATACCAATGTTACAAAAGAGAAGAGAGATTGAGCAATGGACAGCCCTATATCAAAGGTCATAAATATATTTTTTTCGCTGCTCCTGACATGTTGTACCAATTGCATCAAATCATTTGTATTAAATAAAAGAACTTCACTAGGTTTTATCAAATCAATTACTTGAATCTTGGCACATAGATAGAATTAACAATGAGATGCTATACTAGGAAGAGTAACCGAGTAATTGCTCAATCTATATAAGGAAGTGTGACATACTGCAAATGCAGATGTCTTGAAGTAAGAACTATTCCTTTCCAAACATAATGCAGAAAGAAGGAAGCTATATCCATCCATAAAGCCACAGATGATCACAACCCAGTCAATTCTAAAGCTTAAAAGACAACAAATGGAACTGAATAGATCATCATCTTAGAAGAAGGTGGTCCTGCAACCACTCCACAAGGTAAATATCCTCTGTGTTAAGCTCGTACTACAATCAAATGGAACTCAACAGATCATCATCTTGGAAGAAGAAGGTCCTGTAACCACTCTGCAAGGTAAAAGTCCTCCATGTTTAACTTGTGTTACAATTGATTCAGTCCAGGGCAACCCAACAACAAACAATGGTAATCCTGTTAACTTTGAATTTTCTATTCCCAAGTTAAGAATGATTTACTATACCAATCAGCCCACCAAAGCTCACCCTATCACAGACCTTGTCACAAGGAAAAGTAGCAATAGAGCTTTGTTGATCTCCCTCCCAAGAGTCAAGTTCATTCTACCACCCACCCGTCTTCTAAAGCAACCCTTTCCCACCCCACTGTTCTCATGGCCCCTAGACCTTTTTACCTTTGCTTGTCTGATGACAACACTGAAAATCATCTCCCCAAACAGCAAACCGACCCCAACTCTCAAGATGATATCCCACTGTCTGAGAAAAACATGAAATATAATGAAACCTATGTTCATATTACCCAACCAAACATAATGGTAGTCTACAAGGTCTCATAAAGGTGATGGAAGGTAAAGCAGAAGAGCAGGCTACTTAGCAGAAATCCATAAGTTGGCTGGTCTGCAATGTTCAAAACCTCAAGAAATTCAATTGGCCCTAAAACCTGTCTTAACACGTAGGCCAAATGCCTTCTCCCTTGGAGGCACAAACACAGGCAATTCTGCAGCTGCTTGGTGCCAATAAAGTCCAGAACAAGCTTGTGACCACAATTCTATATAATAAACACCAGCTGATTAAAAAAAGGTCAATGAATAACATGAGCTATCCAATTGCTCAATATGCTGCTTCTAAGGAAACCAGATCAGTTAACCCCTGCGCACATTAAGAAGGAAAAACAGTGGTATAGAATTGAAATTCTCAAAAATTCAATGGGAGAAGTATGCCATTTCACAATCCTTGTGTCTCCAAATGACACTCCTCACATGCTAGCCCCAGCTACAAAAGACACACCTTTCTGCTATCAATGTTATTACAATAACTGCAGACTGCTAACTTTATATTGATCTAATTCTCCCTAGGAGCTTGGGCTATGTTTTACCCATATGAAGCTTTTCATATTGAGTCGTCCTTTGAGTCAGATCCTTGACATTCACCATTTTGTAAGCCAAACTTGAATCCTTGTGATGATCATGAATATTGTTTTTGTCATCTCTAGTCAGTGTTTTTGCAGGCTGTCATGTTCCCTCCCTAATTGAGTGGGCAACAATTTAAGTTTAGGCCCAATTATTGCTTTATTTGGGCATACAAATAAAGTACCTTTTATTATCATAAATTAATCACTATTTTTTTTAATTTGGAGGGAAGATTAAATTAATATTGGACCCAAAATGTAATGCCTATAAAAGCAAATCTAATGCCCTCATTTTTGTATCTGAAAATTATTATTCTGTGAACTCATTTTGCAATTGAAGATTCAAGGAAAAAAACCCTTGATTGTGTGCTCAAGGGGACAAAAACCCTCTGAATTTTGAAGTGAATTTTAGGATCAAACCCCTTTGATTCCTTCCTGCTGAATGTAATTCGATTATCAGCTGCTGGACAAATTTAATGAACTGTGTGTCTGTGCCTGGACTAAACCAGTTTTTATCAGACTTGTGAATCTCTTGCGAACTAATCTCATTATTAATATTGGGCGAATCTGAGTTTTTTATTGTTATCCTCTGTTTGCTGTGAACTGCTTCGATATCTATACTGTGATTTTTCCTTTGGTCTTCTGGCACCTTCTTTTTTAATGAGGCAATTAAAATATTAATGAACTAGTTATCGGCTTATGTTGCCTTTTGTATGTATTACCTGAAAGATGTGATGATAGTGTTTTAATATTGAAACTTCTACTGTGGATGTTTGTTGCTCCAAATCATTATTTAAGTGGTTTGACAGCTTGGAATTATACTAGCTACTGGTATGATTAAGGACTGTTTTCAAATTACAATTATTCAAATTATTCCTAGTGAATCTGCGATGCCCCCATCTTACTGTATCCTTGCTGTGTGGGATCTACAGCTGTCTTTAGGCGCCCAGTCAGAGTTTCATATAATTTCTTAATCCTGAATAATGGCTGTGGCAGATCATTAGAACTTTGCTATGATGGTATGTTCCAGTAAATAATTATTAGTCAATATTGTGGGGATTGATTGGTTTCTTTGGGCAGTTGCCTCTCAAGGAATTGGACTCTGTTTTGATCGCTAGCATCAATGCTGCGATCTGTAATTGTGAGTAAAGTTGAAAATAAATTAATATTGTGTTCTCTTTTAGGAGTTAGGGTGTCAATCCTCTTCAGAATTTTTTATTTTTTATTTTCTGGTGATTGTAGGCAACAATCAGCTTTACCGGCAGGATTGAATAAAATTTATTTGCAAGCATCTAAGAAAAATAAATAAATAATAAAGATTATAATATTGTTTATTGTTACTTCTTACTTAGGACTCAATTTCGTATATTGTTCTCTTATAGTTGTTTTTAAATGCATTCAGCAAGGCAAGGATCTGAGCTCAAATAAGAGAAAAAAGGTGAAAACATTTCCAAGGAATGAAAAATTGTTGCTCAATGGAAGAGCACACACCTCAATGAAGGGGTGTGGAAAATGTCAAAAGTTCATGCTTTGAAAGTTGCAGGCCAATGTAACAGCACACTCCTGATCATAGAGGTGCAATTTTGAATAAAAACAAAAAAGACTGTAAGTGAATAGAAAGGCACATACATCATTGAACAGGTACACGAAAGTTAAAAAAATATGTTCTTCTATGAAGAGGAGTGCACCATTCCAAAGGAGGACACAAATTTTGAAAACAAAAGATGCAACTCTATATAGCCACACGCACCAACGTGGAAGAGCACAGAAGTTAAGAAACAAAACAGAAGGCATCTCTCCATGTAGCAGGGCAAATCCTTCTATAGGGAAGCAATTATGAGTGAACAAAACCCACAAGAGAGTGCACCCCAATGAAGGAAGACACAAAGTTTGAAGATGGCAGGTGCATGAACATGAAGAGGCACACGCCCTTCTACATGGAGATATATAGTTTAAAAATAAAAAATACCTCTCTTTCTACAGAAGAGTACCTATACAAAGAGCAACATCAAAAATCAAAAAGTTAAATGGTGGAAGTGAAACACTTCAAAGAAAAAATACATAAGCATTCTATAAAAAGGCACTTTTGATCATTATCTTTTCAATAGACTAACTGCTCAGGAAGGGAACATTACACTATATCACCTTTTTATAGACTAACCACAACTCCTGCTGACTGCCTAGGAAGGGGACATTACACATATCACCTAATTCTGATACACACCAAGTTGGCAGATTGAGATAATATACTGAAAATAAAGGGGATCCAGCAGATAAACTGACCAAGATCTATTACAATGAAAGCAAGAATCCAAAAGTGAACCATCTAGGATCTTAATTAATTAAAATCAAACTACTAGCAATAAACCGTCTAGTCTTACAATGAAAATCCTGCGCATAAATAACCTTGACTGAAATAATTGTATCAGCTTAATGATAATAACTAGAATCATCAAAAACTGCCTCAAACTGGAAATATGGTTTCAGACTTACAAAATGATAATCATAACATAATGATACCCATAAGAATGAGATGGCTTGCTGAAAACAAATTCTAATGTCCCCATTTTCGGGTCCTCTTGCTTTGCAATTGGAGCTGAATTTTTGGATTTGTGTCAGCCTGATCAACAGGATAATTTGAAGATTCCAATGAGCTCAGGTGGTCTGGAGGACTCATATACCACTTCCCAAGGTGATTTTCGGCTTCTAGTGTGCTCTCCAATAATCTTGGAGTGGGCATCTATTTATAGTAAATTGCCTGATTGGCTCCGTTTATCATTATTCTTCATCAAAATCACTCCAGTGCAATCAGTTTTCATTTTCAATGCATTCTGGCAATTTCTGCAAAATGGGTGTATTAATGGCTTTATTTTAATTATTTTACTAAGGTCACTAAATATTATTTAAAATATTTTATAAGTACCTTAGTGTTATAGCTCATCGGAACTGGGATGAAATTTTTTAAATCATGGATGCATAAAACAAGGACCCTGCGTGTTAAATTATGATTATTTTAATTAAAAGGTCCTTTTTGGAGCTAAAATGAAGTTTTAATTAAAAAGTGAATTTTAAAATATAAGTTTTTGGAGAGTTCAACGGAAAAAGTATAAAAAGCATTTTAAGGGTCTCATTTTGGTATGTTGAAGTTTATTATCTCTTTGTTTGAAAACCCTTGTAGTTCTAGAGATTGGACTTGGTTCATCTCAACCTTCCCGAGGACGAAAACCCTCTTGGAGAAGATTGGCTCCGGTAGTGAAAGATCTACCCAAGGTAATGTTTGTTGGAGATATCGATCAGGTATTTCACAGTGCATTCAAGGATTTGGTTTTCTAATTCATGAGTCTCTTTCAGAGACAAATTTGCAGGTGATTGGAAATATTATAAAATATCTTGTTCGGAAACCTTTCTTGGAAAAGTTTGATGGTTTTGGCGGTCTCATCATATTCTTATTTTGGAGCTTACACAGCAGAAAGAAATGTCTTGAAATGGGACACCATTTGTGATTGAGACAATCCTCCTATGATAGGCATGGGGGATATGTATTGCTGGTCAGGGTTATGCTGGTGACTTCATTGATCGTTTGCAGCAATTATTCGATAGTTTGTTGAAGGGGTTTTGAAGAGATAATTTGACAGCAGATTTGTGAAGATATTGGCAGTTTTTCAAAGCAGAAAAATTATCATATTGGTGACTCCTATGCTGGCTGTACACCTCAAGCAGGGCTGTACAGCTGCAGCAGGGGCGTGGGCAGGGGCGTGGGCTTCTTCCTAAGCAAAACGCCTAGGTTTTCAGGCTGCTACACCCTCTATTTGTGGCGTCTAGGGTTGTTTCATGGCTGCATATCAGATTGGTGGTGGAGAAGTGAGAGTTTGATTATTTGTGGGCATTTTTGTAAGCACTAGCTTGTTGGTTATATATGATCAGACCTGCAACTTTCAATAGCAACAAATGGGTATGCTTCATTTGAGTTTAGTTTGCTAAATAATAATCTGGGTTGCATTTGGTTTATGCATTTTCTTGGTAATCTAGTTAGTTTTCAGATTTTGTTCAATTTGCATTTCTTGCAAGCGAAATACAAAAAAATCAGAAAACAACAAAACACACACAAAAAAAAGCAGCAGACAAGGGGGGACATTACACAAATATATTTTGATCATACCATAGGCAGCTCCAAAAATATTACTGATTTAATCGATACTAACAAACCCCCAAGATATTGCCTACAATAGCCTATATGGCCTACTACAATGTATGGTACAATAGGCAAGAAACCACAATAATATATGATTAAACATGGAACATCCTCCCTTTAAAACTGTTGGTTGAAAATTTTGTATACCTTGAGAATATGCAAAATTGTGGTTTCAACCACAGTGTGTGAGATAAACTCTCATATTTTCAAAGGGAAGGCTCCCCCTTTTCTGTCTATTTTAACAATTCAGAAATACACTCTAACTATAAATCTATTCTAAATCTGGGTGAAACTCTGTCTTTTTCTCTTTTTCTAGAAAAGACACTTATTCTTTTCTCTTGTTTCAGAAAAGAATCATAGCTGAAAATATAAATGATTTATGAAGTAAACAAATAAAGAAGCAAAGTTTCCATAAAGGCACAAAGTCCTCCGTTGCTCCTCCGGGACGGGAAATCAAATTGAAAGCACAGAGTCTTTGACAATTTACTCTCCTATCAACCTTTTTAGATAATTTTCTGGTAACCAAGTACAATATGTAGCAGCTCAAAATAGAAAATAAAAGCAACACAAAGTCTGCAAGTTACCTCTTTTGTTTGAGCGTTCTATAATTGCTTCAAACATGACAAACAGCTCAAAGTCTGTAGTATCAATTCTGAAAACCAATCTTAAACTCCAAACGCAATAAGCAGCTCAAAGTCTGCAGAATTGAGCTTGAATCCCTTTTGTATAACACCACAAAACTCACAATCAATATGCAGAAAATGTCGTCACATAACACCTTGAATCAACACAAAGTTTGAAAGCAATTTGTCTCTTTTAATTGATTGTAATCTGATTTACATCTAAACTCAAAGTCTTCAAGTGCACATACAAATTAGCAGAGTTTTGTTGCATTGCCAAAAGATATCCCAATTACAAAGGACCTCCTTAGGTATTTATAGGAGAGAGGTCATGAGAAAAAGGTGGGAGAATCCCAACTAACTCGAGAAATTCTCTCAACCTATAACTAATTGCAATTGACTTATTCAAAATTACAATCTTATTGTAATTTGATTACATGTAATTACATTTTACAAAAATGCAAGTGGAAGAAACACTTGCAATTACAATTTTTGTTTTCACATGTAACTTGTCGAAAGTGAAAATACATAAAACAACCTAATATTTTAATTTGTTTCATTCCTATCTCTGAAAGATAAGAACTTGCTGATGATCATCTGCAACTCATTAGGATCAGGACCAAGTGTATTTCTAGCAACAGCCATGGTCTTAATGATAACATCATGATCTCCGACTGTGACTTCTCTGTGTTCTTCGAAAGCAACTTGCATCTTATCAAAGATTGTTCGATGATTGACGAACTTGTGGATTGAATCTATGAAGAACTGATCTGAATCGAACTCTTGGTGAAGATTTGCAGTAATCTGAGAAATAACATCATCGGCTGCAAGCAATTCTCTTTCATAACTTAACACTGTGCAAGGGATTTTCTCAAAGTTTGAAAGAATATCTTGTTCAGCTTCAGCATTCATCTCAAGGGCAGTTTGGACTTAAAGTCAAGTCCAAAAAGTTCAACTTTTGAGCTTTTTTAAGCATTTCGGTTTTTTCACTGACTTTAGCAATTT
>VDFB02122334.1:0-29616 GCA_007258455.2 Sequoia sempervirens | reverse complement strand
CCTCTTCTCTTCCTGAATTTCCCTTGCTCGAGGAAGACAAATCTGAAAAATACCTATTTGGTGGTACTTGCACTCATAAGGATGTTGGATGAAGTTCTTTCATGGTGATGTGATCCCAACGTATAGGGTTGGAGGATTAAAAACCAAGGTTGTCACTACTAGTCAAATGCATGTGGAGGTAACAATAGTTGTGAATGTATCAATAAACCTTGTAAGGGTCTAATGATCAAAGATCACTTGGTAAGCATGGGAATGGTTTGTAGGGTCACCAACCTTGTGTTTTGAAGCCTTGGGTTTTGGGAACATCTAGAGGAGTCATTGTCTTGTTTCTTGGAGGTTGATTGGGTTAGTTGGTGGAAGGTTTCTATTATGTTTTGTACCTATCTATGAAATTTTTTGGAGCACCTTCCTCAAAGACAATAGTTCCTCTGAGGTAGTACTAGTGTCTGGTTAGTTAGTCTATGAATTTTTTTGGACTACCTTTGATGTGAAATAGTCGCTCGTGCAACCATCCTTTCAGTCTATTTCTAAATGGACAGACCCCTTGCCTTTAATGATTAAGCTCCACAGGTTTTTACCCCTATGGTTTTTTGGTTCCCTCAAATAAAATAATAAAAGATGGAACCTAATCAGAAGAACCCCAAAATGTATTGGAGTTTGTTTGTTTCTTAATAATCTAGTTAAAGAGGCTAATTGGGTCCCTACCTATCCAACATTCCTTCACCATTTTCCAGACACCCACAACATTTTCAAACCATTTATACTCTTCTGGAACTTGGAAAAAAAAAGTCCACTTTCATTAGTGTTCTCTTTCAGGTTTTCCCTAGTGCTAGCATTTGTACTATTCTTTTGGAGGTTTGGTTGAGTCAGTGAAATATTTGAAAGTTTTTAATGGCTCCTTGTCTTTTTTTCATCTCTTGTATTGGTGCAGGAGAACCTTGGCATAATTAGGCCTCTATGAAGCAATGTTTTGAAATTTGATTCAATGTTATTGTTCCTACTTTGTAAATCATGTTATTAGAGTCATGCTTCATATATTTGAGGTCATGTTGAGGTCATTTGGTGTTTATTGAGTCCAAAAGTGCAAAAATGAAAACAATGTAAAAAGTTGTCAACTTAATCTAAAAGGCAATATGAAGAGATGAAGAGTCATTAGGGTCAGTTAGAGGTAGTTAGAAGGCTAAAATTCAGTTGTTTTTCCTTTAAAAAGGCTCTTGTATCATTTAGAACTTTGAGGGTGGTTGAATAAAGAATAAGTTTAAGGAAAATCTCAAATTTTTAATCATTTTTCTTAAGAAATCTTGCATTTCCAGTCATTGTATGGCCTTTGTGGCATGGCAGAATGGTTGGATATGGTAATAATCTCAATCACCTTCTTGTTACATCAAATTTCATGCATTTTAGTTAATATTTGTGTGAGTTATTATGAATTTACTTCAAACTACTAAAACCCTTAGTTAGGGTAGCAAAGACAAATAATTATGTTTCTCCTTTATTAATTAGTGGAATCTTCTAGTTTCTTGTGAGATTATCCTACTATGAATGTTCTTTCATGTTTCAGTGGATTTAGGGAAAAATCATAAAGATAAGATGTGAGGGAATGAAGTTTCTTGACTGAAAAGTTGTGTGTACAATCTGTGAACAAAGTAATTATGAAGGTTAAGCCCTTAGGGTTTTGTGAAAATATTTTGTAAATGGACTTTGATGCTTTGAAGAGAATATACTAGTCAAACTAAACATGTCCCAAGCACTGGACAAGTGTACTTTTGTTAGGAGTTAGTAAAGCAACAAACCCTTATGCAAATCAGGCCTAATTAGGCCTAAATCTGTTTGAGACAACAATATTTGAAGCTTGTGTTGTAAAAGTTTTGATACCCGTTTTGAATATGTTTTAGATCTGAAAGGAGGGAATTGAAATGTTTGGATAGACTTGTGTAATAGTGCTTGGAATGTGAATGAAGCCTTGACAAATAGGTTGGCAGACCTACAAGCGTTGCAAATAAGGTATGAAGGAACCAGTGACAGTAAGAACTTTAAGGGCTTTTGATGATTAAGTGTGAGTTCTTGGTTGTTTTTGTTAAGATATTACCAAGGTATAATTTAATCTCATTTGATATAAGGTTTGGTGTAAGAATGAAGTTAAAAAGTCCATTGTTTTCACTAATCATTTTACACATTCCTGCTTTTGGTGACTAAATGAAATACGTGATAAGGATTATTAAACCGCTCAAGAATAAAGGATGGGAGTAGCTTTTATTTTACATTGGCTCGAAGTTGTAGCACCAGAGATTAAAAGCAAAAAGCATCTTAAATTGTTTGATCCGTTTCAAAAAGGTTTTCAAGAAAGTAATATCATTCATAAAAACTTTCCAAAATGAGCTCAATAAAAGAGAATTAAATTGCATTTTATGTATGTAAATAATAACATTGTAATTTATCAAGATTATGCACATGGTAAAAGTATATCACGAATTTTCATATAAACATGTTCATCCAAACTCGGAAGGGATCAATAATTCCAATAGATACATCTTTTTCAATGCTACATCATAAAACTGAAATTCTACATATCAATGCTACATTAGACTCTTTCATGCAATACTTCTATTTCAAGTTTCAGTAGTGAATGTCAAATACATATACATATACAATGGGCTTTACTAGCCATTCCAGAATGATACACAAGAACATCAATGGCAAATAAAACTCTAAACCTCCAACCATCGTGACACCATCGATCTGCTTGCAAGCTAGGGCCAAGAGTGTGATTCAGGCGCCTTTTCCACCCAACCACGAAGTACATGACTTCCCCGGGTTCCTTCCTAACTTGAAGGAATCCCCAGCCCTGCATAAAGGAGCCTAGCAACCTGACACAATAAAACAGGAGGGAACTCTCGATGCATGCCTGGTGCCTATATGCATTTCTAACATGAGAAAACATATTTCTTGCAACAGGAGGTGGCAGAGACTCAAATACATATATTTCTAGGCTTTTAAAAAAAATCCATCTATTTCAATGGTACAAGTGTTTGGCCAAGCATAAATAAAATAAAAAAATGGTAGTTTCAGAAAAGGTAAAACTACCGTCTCTGTGGATCCACCTTCGGCATCCTGTCCCGGAAGTTACCAAAAGTAAAGTATAATAAAGTGCAAGAGCAAAAGCCAGTATTTTCCATGTTACACTATGCATTCTAATATCTAAAGAATTTTCTTTCAATTAACCACATTTATACAAAGGTTTCTTTTCAAACTTATTTCCATGCATACCAAATGAGTTTCTAAAACATCTTTGGAATTCCCATTGAACAAAAAGGTTGTGGTGCTCATTAAAATAGCATCCGCTCTTTCTTAGTAATTTTCTTTGATTTGCAAGGACTCCGCTTTCACTCCAAGCTACTCTCTTGAAGGTTCTTATTCAAGTTTGGTGTTTCAAATGTATAAATGCATGTACATCATGATACTATCAGTGTACGAACACAAGTAGAGGAATTAATTTTCTGTATAAAATAGTGTTCACAGATTTATGTATATATTTCTACACTTTCAAAATTCAAGCTGATTTGAAAGTGGAATTCTCAATTTGCTATAGGTTTCTGGTTAATAGTAATATATAGAAACAGGGCAATTCTTTCAGAAAAATAGAGGTTTGGAAAACTTGCATTCAAATTCTATATTGTATACCAATATTCAGAAATTTACATCTGTATGTAAGCATAAGACAATGTGATCAAAGAAGATCACCAATTTACATGTTTCTCAGAGGTACATTTTCTTATTTCTAGCTACAAAATTACTTAGGTGTTTGTGTATATTTGACAGAAATCATATCACATTCTGAAGATGGTTTTCCTGTTTAAATTCGCATTTATGTATATATGTATATATATATATATATATCTATATATATATATATATGTATATATATGTATATATATATATATGTATATATATATATGTATATGTGTTTTTGAAAGAAATAATCGATTTTCTTAACTCCGGTTTCACATTTTCTGGTCAGGTAAACAGAAAAACATTATACTGTGGTTCCAAGCAGGTGATAAGCACCACAAAGGTGTTGGGAGGCCTTGCCTCTCCCATGGGGAGGGCACAGGCTATGAGGAGGTCACGTCCCCTCCACAGGCCGCAGCCTGTGGAGGGTGCAAGCCTCCCCACAGAGCTATGCCCTTCCTATGGGAAGGGCTGGGGATTAAAATCCCTCCCCTTACAGTAAAACAATTTCATAACACAAAAGAAAGAATCCGCCCAACATTCAACTGCAATTAAATTTATTTCAAAATAATTTTGAATTAATGTCTGGTAAAGGTTTTCTTGCAAGATTATGTGTGTATATATATATGTATATATGCACGGGAATACAGATTCCTGTGTATATATATATATACATATATATATATATATTTATATATATATATATGGTTTCAAATCTTTTCTCTCACAAATTTTTTTGTACTAAAGAATAACAATTGAGGGCAGTTTAATGATATGTAGCTTTTGCAATAGAATGTAACCCTGATCTGGAAGAAAGAGATTGGGTATTTTCTCTATAATGCAACAAATGAGAAAAAGGTTTTTACCCAGATTCAAAAATAAAACTGGAAGACATTTCTCAGATATTTGTATTCATTTTCATAGAATGATGCATACAATTTCTCCAATTTCTTACTGAAATTCAAACTGGTTTAAAAGCAAAAAATGGAAATAACCTGGAAAATTTCTCCCGTTGTAGATGTCCAAAATTACCTTTTTGTCTCCTCCTTCAAGAGCCCTGGTTATGTGTCTGAATAATGTTCTCTTCTCTCCCCTTAAAGTATTCCTTCCAGATTCATGTGAAAGACCACATTCTCAAATTGACGATGTATTTTCTTGATTTATTTTACATGAAAAATAAAGAGGTAGCCACTTGCTGAGAGCATTGTTGGTTTTAAGGAGAATTTCCCAGAGCCCAAAGTTTCTCGGGGCTGTTCATTTTTTTTTCCTTCTCCAAATTTTGGACTAAGGTTTAAACATATGCAAACAAAGATATTTCCTCCTTATCATATGCAAACAAAAAAATATTTCACTTTATTCTTAATTTCCTAATTAGATAAAATTTAATAAACAAATTTTCTATTATTGCACAGAAAATGGAATATACTAAATAAAATAAATCATAATCTTTTCACAACTTTAATTGATAATTAATTTATATTTCAATTTTTCTATGTTATTATTTTTATCATTTACTAATTCAAACCATTTATTACATATTTGTAAGCAATTCAAAATGATCATATTGAAACAGACATTGCCTAAATGCAACTATATGATTTTTAGGTGTTGTGTGTGTGATCAAGAGCTCCTCCTCTTTTACCCTATCGGGAAGCTAGCCTTCTTTTCCTCTATCACACTCTTGGTCTTCGACCACCTGCAACTCAAATGCACTCAGGCGTGCAACAACGAAATTGTATTAGTAACCGATATAGAAATATAAATCAAAGCAATAATTAAATCAATACTTCTATTTTGTTCTATCTTGTATATTTTAAAATAAAATGCATTCATAATTCTGAAAGCAAATATTTTTCTACATTTCCATACACCTAAGCATTGTATTATATTATATTACTCTAATCACACACCATCATTCATATAATAAATCCCACAAAGTCATGGTCAAAACAACATCAAAGTTTGAGACGTGACATCCTTCCCCACTTGGAAGAGACATCGTCTTGATGTCTAAAAGCAAGTTACATAACAAAATTGAGATACTAGTATATCGTAAGTCTCTACATAAAAGAAAATAAGAGTATGTTAAGATCTTAAATGAGGAAAGACTCTATCTATATCCTCAGTGTTCTCCCAGGTGGCATTATCCACCGAATACTGGTCCCACTTGACCCTGTATTGCATAATGTCCCTATTCCACAACTTAACGTTGTGCTCTTCCAGGATCCTGACAGGCTCCACCTGTATCACTCCTGGGTCCTAAACCTGTAATGCACGCCAATCAAGGATATGAACAATATCTAGATGGTAAGGCTTAAGTACTGAGACATGAAATACATTATGTATCCAGGATAGAGCTGGTGGCAGAGCAAGCCTGTAAGCAACTAGATTCACCACCTCCAAAACATCAAAGGGGCCAACAAACCTAGGGGCCAACTTAGAGTTCTTGCTGAAAGAGATTGAACTCTTATGTGGCTGAACCCTCAAAAAGACCTTATCTCCTATAGAGAACTACCTAAAGCTTCGGTTCTTGTCTGCTAGACTTTTATGTCTATCTGCAGCTTGTTTCAATTTTTCCTTAATGATTTTCATTATGGTCTTCCATTTCTCTGAGCATCTCAGGGCCAATCACAACCCTGTCTTCTACTCTGTCCCAACTAATGGGTGTCTAACATTTATGTCCATAAAGAGCTTCAAAAGGTGCCATACCCAAAGAAGCATGGTATGAGTTGTTGTAAGCAAACTCCACCAAAGGAAAATACACCTCCCACTTATGTTGTTGCCCCATACAGTACATGCGAAGAATATCTTCTACTACCTGATTCACCCTCTTCGTCTGACCATCAGTCTGAGGATGATATGCGGAACTGAAATTCAATTTAGTTCCTAGGGAAGAGTTCAATGTGATCCAAAACCTGGAAGTCATCTGAGTGTCTCGATCTGAGATGATTGTTTCTCGTACTCCATGCAAACAGAAGATTTCCTGAACAAATTTTCTTGCTAAAACCATTGATCCATCGTTGAGGTTTCCAGGGATGAAATGAGCAACCTTCGTCAACTTATCCACCACAACTAAGATGGTATCATGTCGGTTCCTAGACATTGGCAACCCCTAAATATAATCCATAGTGATAACCTACCATTTATACTCTGGCACCCTATGAGGATATAAGAGTCTTGCCAGATGCACATGCTCAGCCTTGACTTGCTGGCATTCCAAGCATTGGGCTACATATGACGTAATGTCCTTTTTAAGTCCTGGCTAGAAGTATAGTGGCCTAAGTCCTTCTATCATCTTTGTAATACCAGGATGTCCTGAGTATGGTGCATTTTGGAATTCTTCTAGCACCAACTCTCTTAAGTCAATAGAACTAGGAATGTACATCCGCCCCTGGAATCTCAAGAGCCCATCCGATTCAAATACATAACCCTCATATCGACAATCTGAGGAATTTACCCCTAGGGCTTGTTTCACCTTTTCATAATGTTCATCCCCAAGTGAGGATCGTACTACTTGCTTCCTGAAATCTGATTTTATGGTAACCATGGCTACAAGGTGCCTCCTACTCAAGGCATCAGCCACCCTATTTTCCTTACCCTTAATATATTCAATTCCAAAGTCATATTCACTCAAGAATTCCAGCCATCACCTTTGTCGGGCATTAAGATTGGGTTGAGTGAAGATATATCTTAATCCTGCATGGTCCCTCTTTAGTTCAAAAGGCTTTCCCAAGAGATAATGTCTCCACATTTGTAAGGAATGGACTATGGCTGCCAATTCTAAGTCATGTGGTGCATAGTTTATTTCATGTTGCTTTAACTTCCTTGATTCATATGCTACCACTTGCCCTTCTTGCATAAGAACTACTCCTACCCCCTCCCCGGATGCATCAGTAATAACTATAAAATGGCCATTCGGATCTGGCACAACCAGGATGGGTGCAGTAGTGAGTTTCTCCTTAAGCAGCTGAAAAGCTCTCTCACACTTATCACTCCATTCAAACTTCTTTTCCTTCTTCTGTAGTGCAGTGATGGGTGCTGCAATTGTCGAGAACCCCTGAACAAACCTCCTATAATATCCTGCAAGTCCCATGAAACTTCGAACTTCAGAGACATTCTGCGGTGCTGGCCAATCCATAATTGCCTTAATCTTTTCTGGGTCCACTCTTACCCCTTCCGCTGAAATCACATGTCCTAAATAATGCACTTCAGATTGGAAGAAAGTACATTTAGACATCTTTCCATACAGCTTATGTTCCCTCAGACGCTGCAACACAATTCTCAAATGCTTCTCATGTTCTTCCTCTGACTTAGAATAGATCAAGATATTGTCAAGAAAGATTAGGACAAAGTTATCCAAACAATCTCGGAAGACACTATTCATTAGGTTCATGAAAGCTGCAGGAGCATTACTTAGCCCAAATGGTAGCACCGTAAACTCGTAGTGCCCATACCTTGTTCTGAAGGCAGTTTTGTGAATGTCTTCTTCCTTCAATCTCAACTGGTGGTATCCTGATCTTAAATCAATTTTTGAGAATACCTTGGCATCTTTTAGCTGATCAAACAAGTCATCAATGCGTGGAAGCATGTATTTATTTTTGATAGTGACCTTGTTAAGCATCCTGTAGTCAATGCATAACCTCAAGGTCCCATCCTTCTTTTTCACAAAAATAACTGGAGCTCCCCAAGGCGACACGCTTGGCCTAATAAGACCCTGCTTCAACAATTCTTCTAGTTGGGCCTTAAGCTCAAATAATTCTGTTGTATTCATCCTGTAAGGAGCCTTAGACTGAGGTTCTGCTCCTGGAGTCAAATCAATAGAAAAATCAAACACACGCCTAGGCAGTAGCTCAGTCAGCTCTATAGAAAAAACATCCTCAAATTCTTTTAGAATGGGATGACCATTAATTGAGGATTCTTTCTCATCAAGGTCCTTGACCTTTATTGCAAAGATAGTGCATCCCTTCCGACTTGCCTTTTTCAACTGCATGGCGGAGACTTGCCTAAGCTCTAAAGGCTTTTTAATGCCACAAAGCTCCACATGGTTTCCTCGGTCATCAAGACACTTTATTGACTTCTCTTTGCAATCCACAAGAGCCTTATGTTCAGAGAGCCAATTTATCCCTAATATCACATCGTAAGACCCCAACGGTGCAACATACAAGTTCACTTGCGTTTGAAGGTTAGGGAGCTCAAGTTTGCTGAAATACATGCATTGCTCTACCTTCCTCTCTACCCGGTTTCCATACTGAACTTTCCAAGAATTCGCCATAAAACTTGGTCTAACTGATAATTTAGTCAAAACATGAGGATCTATAAAACTATCAGTAGCACCAGTATCAATCAAAACAGAAACAGGGCATCCAAATAATTTACCCGATAGCTGGATGGGAGTGGCTTGATAATCTGCTTGGCGATTGTCAACCGCTGCATGAATATGATGTTGATTCCTGTTATTCTGTTTGTTATTCCTCTGAGGGCACACATTGGCGTAATGCTCGCCACCACAAGTATAACAACCCCCACGAGGTGCCTTGGGCTTGTCAGAAAAATCTCTCCTGTTATTATCGTTCCTTTTATTGAAATTACCCCTCTTGTTGTTATTGTTCCTGTTTTCATCCTTGCGGTCCTGAGGACTACCATCCCTCTTCAGATTTCTGATTTGCCTATTTTCATTCCCTTGATTGTCCTGTTTACTCTGACCACCCTGATTGCGATTACCTTGACGATTCCCTTGGAACTTCTTATTGCCATACTTGGCTTCCCTGCTCTTCTTATAGTTTGCAGCTTGCTGCAGCTTGTGCTCCTGTTTAATTGCTAAATCAAAAACTTCATCCATGGTGGCTGGATTATGCAGATCTATTTCATTTCCAATTTGAGGTCTAAGCCCCAAAATAAATTTTCGGACTCGAAACCTCTCATCATGCTGGTATTGGGGTGCGTACTTGAGCAAGTGAGAGAATTTCTCCCAATACTGAGTCACTGTCATGCCACCCTGTATGAGTACTTGGAATTCTGTCATTTTCTTATCAAAGTAAGATTGTGGTAACCACCTCTTCCTAAATAATTGTAGAAACTTATCCCAAGTTACCTTCCCATGCATAAACTGCTTATCCGCCCTTTCATTTTCCCACCAAGTAGCAGCCTCACCGGTGAGCTGGTAAGAACCCCATTCAGCCTTCGTTTCATCTGATAGATTTCGTAGGGCAAAATACCTCTCCATTTCTATAACCCAGGCTTCTGCCCCATCTCCGAGGGTTTTCCCATCAAACTTCGGAGGAGCGACCTTCCTTAGGTCTTTTCCCAACTCCTCAGCCACCTTATTTAGATTTCCTTCGTTTCCAGGTGGTTCAACATTTGTTTCACCACCAGTTTCATTTGTATTTAATCCTTGGCGGTCAATTCGCCTCCCCTGTTCTAGTTCTTCAATTCTAGCCCCCTGACTTTGCAGCAAGGCCAAAATTTGGTCTAGTTTATCATTGGGACCTCCACGAGATCCTCCAATTCGCTGGTACACTCTATTCTCCATTTAAGGTCACCCTGATTAAAACACAACGTCATACGTAGTTAGGCATAGGTCCTAGAGTTGAACCTGACCGCTCTGATACCAAGATGTAGCACTCGGAAGATTATAAGCAAAAAGCATCTTAAATTGTTTAATCCGTTTCAAAAAGGTTTTCAAGAAAAAAAATATCATTCATAAAAACTTTCCAAAATGAGCTCAATAAAAGAGAATTAAATTGCATTTTATGTATATAAATAATAACATTGTAATTTATCAAGATTATGCACATGGTAAAAGTACATCAATGAATTTTCATATATACATGTTCATCCAAACTCGGAAGGGATCAATAATTCCAATAGAAACATCTTTTTCAATGCTACATCATAAAACTAAAATTCTACATATCAATGTTACATTAGACTCTTTCATGCAATACTTCTATTTCAAAGTTTCAATAATGAATGTCAAATACATATACATATACAATGGGGCTTTACTAGCCATTCCAGAATGATACACAAGTACATCAATGGCAAATAAAACTCTGAACCTCTAACCGTCGTGACACCATCGGTCTGCTTGCAAGCTGGGGCCAAGAGTGTGATTCAGGTGCCTTTTCTGCCCAACCACGAAGTACATGACTTCCCTGGGTTCCTTCCCAACTTGAAGGAATCCCCGACCCTGCATAAAGGAGCCTAGCAACCTGACACAATAAAACAGGAGGGAACTCTTGATGCATGCTTGGTGCCTATATGCATTTCTAATACGAGAAAACATATTTCTTGCAACAGGAGGTGGCAGAGACTCAAATACATATATTTCTAGGCTTTTAAAACAAATCCATCTATTTCAATGGTACAAGTGCTTGGCCAAGCATAAATAAAATAAAGAAGTGGTAGTTTCAAAAAAGGTAAAACTACCATCTCTGTGGATCCACCTTCAGCATCCTGTCCCGGAAGTTACCAAAAATACGATATAATAAAGTGCAAGAGCAGAAAGTTGTGCATTTTCCATACATGCTTCATGCATTCTATTGATTCTAAAAGAATTTTCTTTCATTTATCCACATTTATACAAAGATTTCTTTTCAAACTGATTTCCATGCATACTTAGATTTCAAATGAGAGTTTCAAAACATCTTTTGAATTCCATTGAACAAAAGAAAAGGTTGTAAGTTTCAGTATTAAAATAGCATCTACTCTTTTCTTAGTAATTTTCTCTAATTTGGTAAAGGACTCTGTTTTCACTCCAAGCTACTCTCTTGAAGGTTCTTGTTCAAGTTTGGTGTTTCAAATGTAAAAATGCATGTACATCATGATACTTTCAGTGTACGAACATAAGTAGAAGAATTAATTTTTTGTATAAAACAGTGTTCACAGCTTTATGTATATATTTCTACACTTTCAAAATTCAAGCTAATTTGAAAGTGGAATTCCAAATTTGCTACAGGTTTCTGGTTAATAGTAATATACAGAAACAGGGCAATTCTTTTAGAAAAACAGAGGTTTGGAAAACTTGCATTTGAGTTTTATATTGTATACCAATATTCAGAAATTTAAATCTATATGTAAGCATAAGACAATGTGATCAAAGAAGATCACCAATTTACATGGTTCTCAAAGGTACATTTTCTTATTTCTAGCTTCAAAATTATTGAGATGTTTGTGTATATTTGACAGAAATCATATCACATTCTGAAGATGGTTTTCTTGTTTAAATTTGCATTTATGTATATATATAGCTGAGTGTATATGTATATATATATACATATATATATATATGTGTGTTTTAAAGAAAAAGAAATACTAATTTTCATAACTATTCTCAAATTTTCTGGCCGTGCACACAGAAAAAAAACATTATACAGGGTTCCAAGCAGGTGATAAGCACCACAAAGGTGCTGGGAGGCCTTGCCTCTCCCATGGGGAGGGCACAGGCTATGAGGAGGTCGCGCCCCCTTCATAGGCCATGGCCTATGGAGGGCGTGAGCCTCCCCACAGAGCCGTGCCCTTCCTATGGGAAGGGCTGGAAATTAAAATCCCTCCCCCCTACAGTAAAACAATTTCATAACACAAAAGAAAGAATTCGCCCAGCATTCAACTGCAATTAAATTTATTTCAAAAGAATTTCGAATTAATGTCTGGTAAAGGTTTTCTGCGAGATTATGTGTATATATATATATGTATATATGCACAGGAGTAAAGATTCATGTATATATATATATGATTTCAGATCTTTTCTCTCACAAATTTTTTTGTACTAAAGAATAACAATTGAGGGCAGTTTAATGAAATGCAGCTTTTGCAACAGAATGTAACCCTGATCTGAAGAAAGAGATTGGGTATTTTCTCTATAATGCAACAAATGAGAAAAAGGTTTTTACCCAGATTTAAAAATAAAACTGGAAGACATTTCTCAGATATTTGTATTCATTTTCATAGAATGATGCATAGAATTTCTCCAATTTCTTACTGAAATTTAAACTGGTTTAAAAGCAAAGAATGGAAATAACCTAGCAGATTACTCCAGTTGCAGATGTCTAGAATTACCTTTAGTGTCTTTCTTCCTGAGCCTTGGTTATGTTCTGAATGATGTTCTCTTCTCTCCCCTTAAAGCTTTATTCCTTCTTCTGAGAGTCATGCAGACCATTTCAAAATGACAGATGTGTATTTTTCTTGGAAAATTTTTTACATGCAAATTAAAGAGGTAGCCACTTGCCTAGAGCATTGTTGGTTTTAAGGAGAATTTTCCCAGAGCCCAAAGTTTCTCGGGACTGTTCATTTTTTTTTTCCTTCCCCACATTTTGGACTTAGGTTTAAACATATGCAAACATAAAATATTTCCTCTTTATCATACAAAAAAAGAAAAAATAATATTTCTTAATTTTATTCTTTATTTTCCCACTAGATAAAATTTAATAAACAAATTTTCTATTATTGTATCGTAAAATTAAATATAGTAAATAAAATAAATCATAATATTTTCTACAACTTTTAATTGATAATTAATTTATATTTCAATTTTGCTATGTTATTATTTTTATCATTTACTAATTCAAACCATTTATTACCTATTTGTAAGCAATTCAAAATGATCATATTGAAACAGACATTGCCTAAATGCAACTATATGATTTTTAGGTGTTGTGTGTGTGATCAAGAGCTCCTCCTCTTTTACCCTATCGGGAAGCTAGCCTTATTTTCCTCAATCACACTCTTGGTCTTCGACCACCCTGGGTATTATATTATATTACTCTAATCATGCACCATCATTCATATAATAAATCCCACAAAGTCATGGTCAAAACAACATAAAAGTCTGAGACGTGACAGAAGTGAAATAGAATGGAAATTGTGTGGTCTATATTTGTCTAAATACTGTTTTGTGTCACATTACTTTATGTTGAGTTGAAATTTTAAAGTTTAGGACAATCATAAAGAGAGTTAATAGTAAGATGAAAGGGCAAACTGGGTAATTGTTTGTTTTGATCAAGATGAAGTTGACTAAGGTGTTTGAAGGTCTAGTAATGGTTTGGAGCTCTAAAGAAAAAGTTGAGTGTTTGTGAAGGGAAATATAGTTGAATAAGTGGTGTTAAAAGAAGGAAAGTTCAAGATTGTTTTTGACTTGTCAAATGAGATTGTGTGAGTTTGTTTCCTTCCTCTGACTCTGCATCATGTACTTATATACATTCTCTTATGGATAGGGACTAGGAATTTTTCATCGTACTCACAGACCATGTATTGTTTTTAGTCCCTTTGATCGTTTGTGGACGTCAATATGTAAATTTATTTCATCGAAGTTTAGAAATTTGAACCCTAGTGAACTTCGTGTGTTGTTATGTGATGGGAATTCCTTTCAATCTTATAGTAGAAAAATAATGCTAAGATAGATACAAAAACTACAGTTCACTGGCCAAAAATGGCCACCCAACTGATTGAACATCTCAAAGCTTGGTTGTTCAAACTATCCAAACACTAGTACTAGGTAGTACTTGGGTTTGCCAATGGGACATTGGCTTAAATTGACCAAAATATAGCATGCAACACCTCGATGGGAAAAAATAGAGTCTAAATCACTTTACTTGTAACAAGATTTCTAAATGTGGGGAAAAAATCACTTACAATCATTGTCCCTTGGTCAATTTTCCTTTTTTGAGTGCCCTCACCTCTCGCTCTGGCTTTACTCTTGCCAAATGGTTCCTAGTCTTCCTCCTCGACTCAATGGACTTGCAACACTCGTCTAGTGAAGTCTCAAAACTCTCCACTCAGGGGTTGGATGTAGTGGTTCTCGGTGCAATTCTCCAGTTAGGGTCTCGGTGCAACATGCTATGTTGTGATCCTGCGCGTATGGGGCCAAAATTTAAAATATATAGTTTATATATATGCTATGTCAACATATAGTTTATTTTATTTCTACAAAATATAATTTTTGTATGGTGGCTTGTTGAGCTTATATAGTTGGTTTTCTCTTTCTTTCTATTTTTTGATGATTTATTTCCTATGACGTGATTGAATATTATCTACAATCCTAGTGATTGTTAAAAAGGCTTATGATATGTGATGTTTAATCATGATGGATGTCTAAGAATCAGTGATTGAAATACTACTTGACTAAAGATTGAGCTATCTGATATTTTTTCATTTAAACATCATGGAAGAAATGCTTGCAATCAATGTCTTATTAATGTAGCCTACAAGGTTTCTTTTCCTAATTTTTTATGGTCCTATTCTTGTTATGACTTATTTTTTTACATTGGTCTATTACAGTAATGGGGAGCATATCTAGTGAATCAATTCTTTTATTCTCTTTGATTCTTATGCTTGTGCATAATGAGTTTTCTTCTATCATATGATTCATTGATTGTTGGTTTAAAACATTCATTACAACTAACATGGATATGAATTATGATGTGGGTGTGAGAAGGGATTGTTGAATATGAAAAAATGGTTTAGGAAAGTACTCCTTAATCCAAATGAGTCATTTTCTTGTCATGGAATGTGTGAAAAGACTTTAAAATTAATATATTAAATCTAGTTAATATTGACACATCTAAAGCATGCCAAAGGAACTTCAAAAAAATGCTATGACATAAAGAAGATTGTTAAGGTGATGTCAAGTCTTGATCCATTAGGGTAGGAAAACATAGATGCATTGGTACAAAAGGTTCCGTTCAACTTGGGGGAAATGGATAATTACCTAAGGGGATAATGTGAGATTGGACCAGTGGAAGGAAACAAACTCACACAATCTCATTTGACAAGTCACAAACAATCTTGAACTTTCCTTCTTTTAACACCACTTATTCAACTATATTTCCCTTCACAAAAACTCAACTTTTTCCTTAGAGCTCCAAACCATTACTAGACCTTAAAACACCTTAGTCAACTTCATCTTGATCAAAACAAACAATTACCCACTCTGCCCTTTCATTTTACCATTAACTCTCTTTATGACTGTGCTAAACTTCACAATTTCAACTCAACATAAAGTAATCTAACACAAAATAGTATTTAGGCTAATAGAGACCACACAATTTCCATTCTATTTCACTTCAAACAAATGTAAACCATCTCCCATCCTTTATTCTTGACAATTTAACAAAATCATCTACTATACTTTCATTTTAGTCTCCAAAATAGGACTATTACTAGACAAATTAGTCAAAGTAATGGACTTTTTAACTTCATGCTTACACCAAACCTTATATCAAATGAGATCAAATTATACCTTGGTAATCTCTTAACCAAAACAATCAAGAACTCACACTTAATGATCAAAAGCCCTTAAATTTCTTACTATCACTAGTTCCTTCATACCTTATTTGCAAACCTTGTAGGTCTGCCAACCTATTTGTCAAGGATTCATTCACATTCCAACCACTATTACACAAGTCTATCCACACTTCTCAATGCCCTCCTTGCTGATCTAAAACATATTAAAAATGGGTATCAAAACTTTTACAACACAAGCTTCAAATATTGTTGTCTCAGATAGATTTAGGCCTAATTAGGCCTAATTTGCATAAGGGTTTGTTGCTTTACTAAATCCTGACCAAAGTACACTTGTCCAGTGCCTGGGACATGTTTAGCTTGACTAGTATGTGCTCTTCAAAGCATCAAAGTCTGTTTACAAAATATTTTCACAAAACCATAAGGGCTTAACCTTCATAATTACTTTGTTCACAGACTATACACAATTTTTCAGTCAAGAAACTTCATTCCCTCGCATCTTATCTTTATAATTTTTCCCTAAATCCACTAAAACATGAAATAACATTCATTGTAAGATAATCTCACTAGAAACTAGAAGATTCAACCAATTAATAAAGGAGAAGCATAATTATTTGTCTTTGCTACCCTAACTGAGGGTTTAGCAGTCTAAAGTAAATCCATAATAACTCACACAAGTATTAACTAAAATGCATGAAATTTGGTGTAACTGGAAGGTGATTGAGATTATTACCATATCCAACCATTCTACCATGCCTTCAAGGCCATACAATTCCATACAATGCCTAGAAATGCAATATTTTTGAAGAAAAATGATTAAAAATCAGATATTTTCCTTGAACTTATTCTTTATTCAACCACCCTCAAAGTTCTAAAAGATACAAGAGCCTTTTTAAAGGAAAAACAACTGAATTTTAGCCTTATAACTACCTCTAACCGACCCTAATGACTCTTCATCTCTTAATATTGCCTTTTAGATTAAGTTGACAACTTTTTACATTGTTTTCATTTTTGGACTTTTGGACTCAATAAACACCAAACGACCTCAACATGACCTCAAATATATGAAACATGACTCTAATAACATGATTTACAAAGTAGGAACAATAACATTGAATCAAATTTCAAAACATTGCTTCATAGAGGCCTAATTATGTCAAGGTTCTCCTGCACCAATACAAGAGATGAAAAAAAGACAAGGAGAGATTAAAAACTTTCAAATATTTCACTGACTCAACCAAACCTCCAAAAGAACAGTACAAATGCTAGCACTAGGGAAAGCTTGAAAAAGAACACTAAGGAAAGTGGATTTTTTTTTTCAAGTTCCAGAAGAGTATAAATGGTTCGAAGATGTTGTGGGTGTCTGGAAAATGGTGAAGGAATGTTGGATAGGGAGGGACCCAATTAGCCTCTTTAACTAGATTCTTAAGAAACAAACAAACTCCAATACATTTTGGGGTTCTTCTGAGTAGGGCCCATCTTTTAGTATTTTATTTGGGGGACCCAAAAAACCATAGGGGTAAAAACCTGTGGAGCTTAATCATTAAAGGCAAGGGGTCTGTCCATTTAGAAATAGATTGAAAGGATGGTTGCACGAGTGGCTATTTCACATCAAAGGTGGTCCAAAAAATTTCATAGACTAACTAACCAGACACCAGTACTACCTCAGAGGGACTATTGTCTTCGAGGAAGGTGGTCCAAAAAAATTCATAGACAGGTACAAAATGTAATAGAAACCTTCCACCAACTAACCCAATCAACCTCCAAGAAACAAGACAATGACTCCTCTAGATGTTCCCAAAACCAAAGGCTTCAAAACACAAGGTTGGTGACCCTACACACCATTCCCATGCTTACCAAGTGATCTTTGATCATCATACCCTTACAAGGTTTATTGATACATTCACAACTATTGTTACCTCCACATGCATTTGACTAGTAATGACAACCTTGGTTTTTAATCCTCCAACACCATAGCTTGGGATCACATCACCATGAAAGAACTTCATCCAACATCCTTATGAGTACAGGTACCACCAAATAGGTATTTTTCAAATCTGTCTTCCTCAAGTGAGGGAAATTTAGGAAGAGAAGAGGAAAGTGAGACATGTAGTAGGTCTAAAAGAGGAAGATCAACTAGAGGTCAAAAGATTAGAAGAAAATTTTGTAAACGCATGGAATTTTTTCTTGCTGAAGGGGGTTCATGTTCTTATGATGATGAGAGCATAGGCAACATCGAGGTGCCCTTGAGGTACAAACATCTACAGAAACAACGTGTACCTAAGGAACTTCCTCTAATAAACATTGATTTTTGTGTCAACGAGAGGATATATTGCATAACACCATCGTCATTACATGGTTTGGGCATATTTTGCATGGACAACATAAAGGTTTGTTACAAAAAAGTTACTAAATTGATGGAGTATGTCAGACCCTGTTACAGTTACAAAGATTGGATGCAGCTGGTTCGATATACACAAAGTATGCATAGGTATGTATTGTCAGCAAATTATATACAACTAAAAGATAAGGATCAAAATAAAGGAGTGGCTATGTACATTGACGAAAGGCCAAAAGCATCAAGGAATATTGCAGGGTTTATAAATAGTACATGGCCTGGGTCAACAAATAAGCAACCCAATTGCATATTTGAGGCGCGCGAGGGAAACCATGTATTTGTATGTGCGATAAAATCAATAACTGCAAGGGAAGAGTTGCTAATCGATTAAAATTTGAATCGCATACATACAAACAGTTACTATGGGGGTTGTACATACTATATACCATTTTACCCAACTTCCACTAATGACTCCAATATACCATTTTCATTATGTTTTTTTTCATATATATTATTTCAATTTGATAATGTTTTTTATATTTAATTTTTGTCACAGCGAGACATTGATCATAGGGGCAAGGCTCTGGCCTAGAGCATAGATCATGATGCATCTTTAGGCGTTTCTACAGAACAGGTTTACCTCTTGTAATTGTACAAATTAGATACGAGAAAATGTTTTATTATTATGTTTTTTTCATAAGTTTATTGGGTTAATTTCGATAATTTTTTTAATATTCTTATCCCATTCAGATGATCAAGGAAAGGCACCAGTAGTAGAGGAGAGCATTCATAGAGACGTGCAGTCACTATTATGCGATGATGACATCGCATAGTCTGTAAACCCTCTGGATATAATAAGGAAAACCCAAAAAAAATGCAATGAAGAAATCCTTCAATTGTTATTCATAGTGCCTCAAAAAAATGAGATAAGAGAAAGGGTTAAAATATTGAGTGAGAGAGCACGAAACATGTATGTAAGTTGTCATGAGATCCTTAATTATAACATAAGTTTATTCATGGTTTTACATTTTGTACTCTTTTATGTCATGAACTAAAATATGTGTTATTTTTATGGGGGATTTTGTTTCCTCATGATGTTGTTGGCCATGATCAAGGTACTGCAGGTGTCACCCATTGAGTAGGGGTTGGTACAAGTGTCAATCCTGATCTTCCTATGCATACATCACATCATTCAACCCCATCATCTGTGCCTATATTGTTGACTGAAATCTCATCCACACATAGTATGCAAGCATCAGGTAGTGCACCCTCTAGCAGCAAACACATGCCCGAACATGCATTAGGACATGTACCTGGGGATGCAAATGCCACTAATACTAGTGATGTTTTAGCAGCATTTCCTTGATCTTCCTATATTACTAGTACAGGAACATTCCTAGTCACATTTGTGGTGATCGAGGATTTTGTTCCCATAAAAATAGAGAAGGTCCCAGGTACTTTAAAATGTTTTAATTATTATTATATATAATCCAATTGAAATTTACTTATTGATCACTCTTTTTAGACTAATGATCCCATGATCATTTTGCAAGAAATGATGCTTTTAATAAACATATAAATGATATTACATTGGAGATATTTAGGCCCACCATACATACATGGTGGAATGCCCAAAATCAATATTTAAAAGATGAGATTATTAACCATTTAGTTGTGATGTTTAGTAATAACACATTCAATCAAACCAAGGTCCTTAAGAAAACTAGTACCTATCTAAAGTATATGAGGGACCAATATAGGTCACATTTAGAGAAGAACAAAAGGTACGGGCATCCCCCCATGATTCTGGAGAGGGAGCAGAAGGACCTAGTGTCAGATGGAAAGGAGAAGGATGAAAAGAAAAAAGGAAAGACACCACCAGGCCAAGGAAGGTATGTGATACTATCAATAATGTAATTATATACTGATTAATCTTTTTTTTTACATAATATAATATATTTCAAACTTTTCATAGGTTGCCCGACACATTGAAGGAAACAAAGGAAAGAAGAGAAAAACACGAGCAGCACAAACTTGGGTCTGAGGGTTATATGAAATTAGTCGCACGAATTGTAAGTATCAATAAATGAAATATTGCATCCAAATAACAAATTGCAAAAAAAATTGGTTTTATCACACCATAGAAGCAAAATTCATGATCTTATGCAAAAATGAAAGGCTTTGAATTCAACAAAGTGCCCACAGAAGAGGACCTAAAGATTGTCTTCCAGCAAGGCTATGGAGTCGTGGCTAAATGTCTAAGACTCTTGACTGGGAAAACACAAAGCTTCCATTGCATCCAACATGCATGTAAATAAACTCAATGAACTTTATTTAAAATTGAATACTTGTGCAATCTATTCAATATTAATTTCCACCATAAAGTAATTATGTGCATATTTATTTTAAACAAGCAAGCAATGATAATACTACACATGACATTGGATTTTAACCTGATGAGGGTGGAGCACAACCTGCAGATGAAGGTCATGGTGTGCATCATAGTACTGAATGTCTTCATGTGCTATACAAAATGCAATATGGATTAATACAATTAAACATCTTTAATTACAATTGTTGTATTAATTAATGTAACCTTTTGTGTTTCAACTTTAGAGCATGTAGAGCATGATCAAGCTAGACAAGATCAGGAACATGATGTGGTCCCATCAAGCAAAGAGGACCACTCTAATATTCTTTTAAACATATTTAATTGCAATTTGTGTATGAATTAATGTAACCTTTCATGTTTCAACTCCAAAAGATTTAGAGGATGTTCAACATGTTGAGCATGAGGCTATAAGACAAGATCAAGAACATGATGTGGCCCCATCAGGTAAAGAGCACCACTCCAATGTTCTTTTAATTAATGAAATACTTGTAACAATAATAATAAGATGTATCAATTTAACATTTCTTTGTTATTGCATCAGACCCCCCTTGTAGCGACCTCCACATCGTGAGTACATCACTATGCATACAATAAGATCACGAGTAGAGGGTAGAATGACTGAAGGGGGGACAAATGATTTAGAAAATGATACTCCACTTCATTTTTATTTGCAAAAAAAGAAACAGAAAAAAGTGATTGTAATCTTATTATGAAAACCATATTTTTGATAATATGTTAATGAATGTTAGCTAAAATGATATTTTTACAAACCATACTTTTTGATGTATTGCTGTAAAACTGAAAGAAATTTGAATGTTATATAAGTTAATGAATTACCTAATATGTTAATGGCAACGAATGATATAAGTTAGCTAATAGATGAATGAATAGAATGCTATATGTTATTAATGAATGAATGAATGATTAATGTTATATAATTCAAAAGGAATTGAGAGGATGGAGGGGGGAGAGGCCAAATGAGCTTCCACCGTCATGTGGTTGGCCCTGTTAAGTAGAGAATATTAAACTATTCTTGAAAAAAAGAGAAGCTCAATAAGGTAATACACTTTTCAATATTTCATTATGCTGCACTTTTAAGCTTATGCAATTTTCATTAGTTCTCTTTGCTTCAATATGTTACCCTTTATACTTATTTTACTTTTTAACACATTTCATATGTTACCCTGGATGATAGCTTTTGTAGGGGAATCTATCCACGGATGGATCCTGTGCCTAGGGATATACGAGTCTGGATTAGATAAACTTAGGATGTACTCATGTAGCACAAAAACAAAAGAGAAGAGTCCAGCCATTTCAACAAAAGAATTGGCTTGAGACTAGTATGTGGTTCAAACTAGGTCTAGGTATGAGGGGTCTAGGAGAGAGCCCTATAACACAGCTGGTATTAAATCATTAAACATACAAATATTGTAATTATGTGGTTAATGCTAAAATCATCCACAATTCACTATGTGATGAGTAGTTAGTGATGATGTCATGCCATTGTTTGGTAGGTTATTGATTCTGCAGTTTCTCCCAATAATCATCTCTAGTTGCTTACATGCCATTTGATCCATATGAGGGGCACCTTTCAATTTGGGTAGCAATTTTATAGATGATTCTCTTATTTAGTGACCAATGGAATAAGTGAGTGGATGGATTTCTCCTAGTAATCGCCTTTCATCTGCTTCATGCACTGATGATAAAATAATCTCATTGGCGAATTATTATAAGCCAGTGTATTATGTTGTTAGTTTAGTTCTTTTGCCTAGCTTTTCAACTGGTTATTTTATTTTCCTTTTCCCGTGCGTCATATGAGAAAGTAATAATATATTTTGCGATCCGTCATGCGACCTTTCATTTCTTCATTTTTCGATTACTGTTACACACAATAACCGACCAAAAGAACAAAAATTTATTTGGAAATCACTCCATCACAGGAGCCTTAATTTCTTACTTGAACCGAATCAATCCACCGCTCTCACACAGGTTCATTGACGGAGCCACTAGAGCCAGGTTTCACTGATGGTACCCAACATGGCCTGTGGGCAAGTTGTTCTAAGCACCCTGAATCTTTTCCCATGTGCCTTGCTGTAAACATGAGCTTTACTTTCTACCCACCAAGGAAGAAGTGCTACTGATAATCCCTTTCTCCCAAGACCCTCCTTCACACTGGGGCCTCCTACCATAAGTCTCCATTTTCTCATTCACCTGCCCCCTAAACCATTAAAAACTGACGCATGATTAATCCCTTTCTAAACCAGTGGGACAATTGTTTATTTCCTTTGATTACAATGAGGGTTTCTTTTGTAGGAGTTCCACAACCAAGGAATTAACTTTGAGTCCTTACCTTTCCCATGGTGTGTGGGGCTTTCAAACACTATCTTACATGCTTTGGGGCTTGCATTATTGTAGGTCATGTGAGATGTATCCAACAATTTCTATGGTAGTTTTTTCCCAAGTCTTCATTGTTGGGTCTTCTACCATTGTTCTTATAAGCTATTTACTCACTATATATATCCAAGACCAATTGTTCACACATTTCAAATTGAAGAGATATAACATATTGGCCAAGTAATATCTATGTCACTCTGATCATGTTTTATGTTTATATTGGCACAATACAATATATCAGCACAACAACTAGCAAGCTTCACCGATAAAGACATTGCAAGAATGGCCTACGTGAATGAGGAAGCACATTATACAATATCGGCATAGGCACATTGCATTCATACCAATCAACAGAAGAAATTGGGCTATATATTTTGATTAAAAAGGAACAAATAGAGAATGTAGCACCACAGGAAATGCATATTGGCATAACTCATGAAAGTTTCCTTGACAAAATACTCATTGGTCATTGGAAGCCTAACAAGTGACAATTCCTATCTCATATACTACTATGATGAAGATAAAAGGCTTGTATCGGGGACACAATCTTTTTGTTCTTACCGATGGCTTATTCAAGAAAGTAAAAGATAGAGTCACTTGGGATTTTGACATGAGGTACATCAATATATTTAATTGGAGGAACACATTGATATCAGAACAATAGAAAATAGACCGCCTGATGGCACATCTTACACCAATAATATTTAGTTGGGAAAACATATCTCAAGTTACACCATCATAGTAGATAAAATAAGGCACCATTGATGAAAGTTGTGTCAATGGAATTCATCGATGGGAGTATCACCATCGAAATTAATGAATAACTTTGGGCCCGATAGAATGAAGTCTCTCATAGGATTACATTAGATAAGCTACACCAATAAAGGATACAAGGAAAGAAAAATACTTGTCAGAGTGACTTATATCAAAAGATACATCGACCAAATTATTCATGCAAAGAACAAAACACATACATATAATCGTGTTAGGGAGGGCAGATGTTTGAATGAATATTTAAAAAAAAAAAACTGTAGGGTTTCATCACAATTTCGATGAACATAGCCCAACAAACCACAAAAAATTGTGACAAGGTTGTTGTACATGCTATGTAGTTTTTGTCATAATGGCAATGATGGTTTGCTCCACCTCATTGGAAAATGGATGAATTTTTGGTTTTTTTTCAATGATTTCAAATGGGCGTTATGCAACGTTTTGTAATTTTTTGTGTCGATAGATGGACGAAGTTATGTTGATTTTGCGACAAACACCGCCAACATTTTATGCGGCGCTGATCGACAATGTTGGGTCGTGGTTTTGACGAATAAAAATTGGTCGTTAAAGTGATGAAAATCCAGCAACGAAATTTAAATTAGTGTTACATCGGTAAGTCAACAATGTTTTATCGATATGTCACCAAACATCATTGGAATTTGTAGTCAAATATAGTAGTGATTAATTTTTCATAGGAAGCATCATAAATAACTCCACCACAAGCTGCCCAAATATGTTGGTTTCACACCATATAAGAGATTTGATTATGATTTGAAATATCACATATAACAAGTTGATCACCAAGAAAGAACAATACCAACTGTCAAGCATCAAAGTATTTAAATAGGCGGCCACTACTAAGATTAGCACAAAACCTACAAGTTGTGGAATAAGCACATGTATGGACACAAATACCAAAGACACGTTAGCATTCAAACTACTTTGAAAATTGAATCTCCAACTAGCATATTCAAGAAATGTGACTATAGTAGCCAAAAATAAAGCCATTAAATTTTCAAGACATTGGGATTCCATAAGTGGTAACGGTCGCAAAGAATTCACATTGGAGGGAGGCTCATTTTTTGGTAGTATGACATTTGAAGTCCCTTTCACATGGTGATAGCAATAAATGATAGGAGATAACATGAGTCTACGTCAATCGAAGGTCTTCATCAGGCTAATAGGTGGATTTCAGTGAGTCTCTTCGATGACCTGATGGGAACTAAAAAGAACAATACCAACTATTAAGCATCAAAGTGGGTGATCCCACAATAGTGGTTTACAATTTTTGGCCAAACTAGACATTGAAATAATTTTTTTAACTAAATCTTCACTTTTGGGCACCTACAGTGGCTAAACCATGAGGAATTTGAAGATGATGCAAACTTAAGCTTCATGAAATTTTTTCTATAGATTCTAAATATATTTTTTTCAAAATTTTTGGAGTCAGATTGCACTTCTTTTTCCATCTCCCTCGAAAACTAGTTTTTTTCATAAAACAATACTTTTAAAAAGTGATGCTCACCGTATAACGCATAATTTTTTTTCCGTGAAGGATAAAAATTATAATTCTTTTGAATTTTAGATTCTGCAAACTGAAGTATCTTAAAGTCTCCACTTCTAGCAGAGGTTGATGCATGGTTAAAAGCACCTTTAAATCAAGTCTTCCTAAAGTCTCAAACTGGTCATTGGTTCAAACATGGGGTAATATGTGTTTAATGCTACAACTTTTTCTTAGGCCTGTAATCATTCACTTATTTCATGTTGATCACAGGATCCTCAATATTCCAGCAACTCCAGAGCTTTTCCCAAAATGGAGTAATTCCCTGCCCAATACTAGGGGAGATTGCTTTTGAAGGAAGCCCATATAAGCTAACAAACCAAAGTGCCAAGATAATGTCTCAAAAAAAATAGCTAAAATTAGCCTTTTTTTCCACAGGTTCTGTCCTGGGTGGTCCCCTATTTCCAAGCAGCCCTGTGGAGTTCTCCCTATTGGCTTTTCAAACCCTGTAGCTTCTCCCAAAGTTCAAAAGTGTTTTATTCTGGAGTTTTAGGAACTGGGGAGGCACCTGAAAAGAAACCCCCCTGTATTGGTTTAAACCAAAGAACATTCCAACCTTTGTTCATGCAAGAGCAGCTCCAGTTTTTGTCTAGTTGTTTCAGGCTAGAGGATGTCACGTGTCAGCCTCCATTCCCCGGGAACCCTGTTTGAGGTCCCCTTTTTAGCCTTCACCTCGGAACCCAGCAAGACAGTTCTTTGCTGGGGTCACTTTTTACATATTTTCCTTCCTCATTTGAATTGTAAACCACTTTGGTGGGTTTACCCAAGTATTTAAATAGTTCACCACCAAGATTAGCATAAAACCTGCAAGCTATGGAATAAGCACATGTCTGGACATGAATACTAAAGACACATTAGCATTCAAACTACTTTGACAATTGAATCTCCAACTAGCATATTCAAGAAATGTGATTATAGTAGCCAAAAAGAGAGCTGTTAAATTTCCAAGACATTGGGATTCCGTAAGTGGCAACGGATCCAAAAGAGATTGAGGGCATGAAAATTCTCATGTGAATAAAGACTGACATTCCTATTCATAGAAGATCTCAAGGTTTCTATAAAAAAATAGATGGGTTTATTGGCCAAAGAGTTTGCACGACAATTGGCTTCTCTATAGCAATGGTCTACCTGAAATGAAGAGAATTTTTCAAGATGTGATAAGATAGGCAAAAGCAAATAATTCAAATACCAGGAATTTCTCTTTCTGTTCTTGATTGTAGATATCACTACCATAGAATCCTCTTCGAGAATGACATGAGGGATGGAGATTTTTAATGCCAATTCTATGTCCAGCCTTAACATGTTAAATGCTACAACATTGTTAGTTCCATCTACAAGATGTTCACAAACTACCCCAACAAACTTACCTTGCCAATCTCTTAGCACTACAGCAATACAAAATTTTCCAGGGTTGCCTTGTGAGACCCCATCAAAGTTGATTTTGATGAACCCACAAGGAACCCACTCAACCAACTCTCTATCAATTTTGGGTTTACTAGATTGAATGGATCTGACTTGTGGGAGTTTAATAAGAGACTAGTTTTTAGTAATGAAGACATCCCACAAAGAAAAAGATTTTGAACCATGCAAGTTTTTGAAAACCCAAGATTGTCACTTCAGAGATAGTAATTTCAATTTTCTGTAACACTTAGGATACCTTTAAAGACTTTTTTTTGGATATTATATTATTCCTTTCCAACCAAATATTCCAAACTACTATGAAAGGGTTGATCTCCCAAATACATGAAAGGGAAGAATTAGGAAAGAGGAGACGCTAACTGGAAAAATGATTTAGAGTTGAGTTGTGTAAAGGACTTGAGCAACTAAGTTTGGTCAACAACCAAGTCCAACAATTGTGAGCAAAATCACAGCCAATGAGAAGATGATTTGTAGATTCATAAGCTTGGCTACATAAGACACATAGGAATAGAGGTGGTATTCCTAGTGTATCCAAATGTGACCCTATTAGAATTATGTCTTTTAAGGCTAGCCAAGTGAAATCTTCAGCTTTGGGGAGGACACACAGTCCCCAACATAGTTTGTAAGGCCATTGTTTCAATAGGGTGGTGGAACTTAAAGCATTATAACCATCTTTAACCATGTAGTTACCAAATTTACTTTTAGTCCATATAATGGTATCTTTCTTATTGGACAAAAATATATGACCCTTCTTAAGCTCATTTTTGAGAGAAATCTTCATATGAATGGGAATTGAGAGAAAATCAAAATATTTTTAGGCAACAATATCACTATCCCCCAAAATTATATGAAGGTAGTCTTTAACACTATCCTCCCAAAGATCCTTGAGGATAGCCTCAATTTGACCCCAATCCCCTAAGGTTCTGAGAGGCCTGAAACCATTCTAGGCATCGTCCCAAAAAATTTATTTTTCCCCATTATGAACTAACCAAGAGAGATGAGGAAGGATCATTGATCTGCAAGAGGAAATAAAATTCCATACTTTTGAGCCTTGAGGAAGATTTTTCTAAGTGAAAATTATTTCATTTTCAAGAGATTTAAAGTATTTATGCCTCATTATTTGGCACCACCTTGTCTCAAGTTTAGCATAAATTTTCCATACCATTTTTTCCCCCAAAGCTTTATTTTGTAAGAATAAATCTCTTAGCCTCGCCCCACAATGAATTTTTGAATTGCATAAAGAGTTTCATGCCACAAGTGGGAGATTTTTCTTCGAAGTAACATTCTCATCCCAAAGGAATTCTCTAAAAGAAATTTGAAGTTCAATACATTTTCCTTGAGGAGGCTTTAATATTGACATCAGATTGATGGGTAAGGAGTGAAGAATTGTTTTGATCATAATTAATTTTCCTGCAAAAGTAAGCCATTTAGATTTACATTGCATGATCCTATTCCTATTGGACGTTAAACTAATTAATTTGTACCAGAATTCATGCTTTTCCTTCCCTAAAAAAAAGGGGGATTCCAAGATATTTGTATGGCAAGAAATCACATTGAAAGCCCCTAAAAATAATAATTTTCTTTTCCACCAAAGGGTCGACATTTAAGAAGAAAATTTTAGATTTTTCTAGATTGAATAATTGTCTTGAAAGAGAGCAATAGCTTGTTATAAATTTTGAATGAGATTATTATTTAATTCAAAATTCAATTTGTCACATGTGTACTACAATTAAATAATGTTTCTATTATTTAATTAGCCATCTTCCTCTCAAATCAAATAAAATCCCAATTTTAAATGAAATTATTATTTAATTCAAAAGTCAATTTGTCAGTTGTCTACTATAATTAAATAATGTTTATGTTAATTAATTAGCAATTTTTATCTCAAATCAAATAATTTTATATTCATTTGATTTCCTCCAACAACCTTTTTTTTTATGTGTCAATCTCATCAAATCTTATCTCCTATTATCTCATTCATTCTTTCAATCTTAGCCATTCATTTCTACCTTTTCCCTAACTTTTCCCTAACCCTATTGCATACTACAACTTCCATTCTTAACCATTGATTGGCATATCTCTTTGAAATTAAATCTTAGCCCTTCATCCAAATTTTTCTTTTCTATAAAATACCTTTATCTTTGTTATTTTGACATACATGTTGATGTGTTTTTTATGCACTTTTCAACACAGGCAGTGCATAAGTGCACTACCTCTCTTGAAAGATAATCTCCCACAATCAGATTGCAGAACACTATCCCAAGGTCTCTCGGATGTCAGGTCATGACAGTGCTTAGATACCTCAGTAGTTGATGTGATTCGCTGGGATCACAAGGCAGCCTTACGGAAGATACAAAGCATGGACACAAGGCATGGAGTTGGATTTTTGGAATGGAGTTACTAGGATGGGAAGTTAATATGCATCGGCTATAGGTTCAAACAACAGTCTTGAACTCCATCTAGTTGTTAAATTTGGCTTTACAATGTGCAATGAACCTTGGTATTGTTCAGCTTCTTAAAAAAAGTGAAAAGAGTGAAGGGAAGGGAAAGTTCCTAAGTCTGGAACTTGTAATGAATAGTGACAATTGAGTTCCTACAATGGACAATTCCTCAAAACAATATCTCACTTAACCAGGGATTTCACAGTATCATGGGAATTGTGCTATCTTCTAAGGGCTGTAGATATTTCATCCTTCATCCAACACCTATATGCATGAATTAAAGATAAATGTTTGGGGCAGCTTCAAATCAAGTCCAGGCTAACTTTACACAGCT
>VDFB02122333.1:0-21824 GCA_007258455.2 Sequoia sempervirens | reverse complement strand
TTAGCTCTTGTTTCTCCCTCTGTTCCACCTTCAACATCTGATGACTGCCAACTCAAATTGACGAGTTGATGGTCTCATTGGAAAGCTTGATCGAATCTGAAGAAGACATGCTGGAGGTTCCACTATTGAATTCATCTGTTTAAGCCTTCAAAAACTTGGACGCCTATCTCCTCCTGGGGCGCCCAACTCCTCCAGGCAGCCATTTTTTCATCTGATTTTCATCTTCAAACTTGATCCTTCATTTTATACCTTTAGCTTGATCTGGATTTGCCAGTGATTGACAAGTCTAATGATCTGACGAAGACATCCGTAGCAAAGCTGACTGAATCCTGAAGAGATTGAGCTCATCTGCAAACCCTAATTGTTGAGTTTGACCTCCCAAAAGGCTGGTCGCCCCTGGGCACTTGGGGCTCCCAAAGTTCCCAGACTTAGAATTTTTTCTAAAGCTTTTGTGGTTTGCCTTTTGTCTTTTGGTTGAAACCTTCCCGTATGATCTTGAATTCCGGATGATTGGTTGATCTAATGATGGCGCTGTCAGACTCGCTGCAGAGCTAGGAAGAATCTGAACAACTTTGCCTGGAAGCATGAACCCTAATTTCATCATTTGATGCCTTGAAAATTTGGGCGCCTATCTCCTCCTGGGGCACCCATGGCTGGCAGTGTTAGTCAAAATTTTGCAATTTTCACCTTCCTTCTTCGTTTCGTGCGCGTTCACTATCTCATATTTTGTTCAGTGCTTGACCGTTGAATCTAACACCTAGCGGCTGACTAGCCTCCATTGATGACTTTGGAGCTCCTGAAATGCTTCTGAAATTGAGAAAGCAGAATAGACCCACTAGGGAAAAGCTGATCATTTTGTGATTCTGACTGCACCAGCCTGATGAGGAAGTATTTTGAGCCAATCAAAATCAGTTTGAACCCTAGCGGACAAACTTTCTATTTTTAGAAAAATTTGCCAGTATCCGTTTCGAAAGAAACCCAGAAAAACCTAGAAAAAGTTACTATTTTTGGAAATTTTCTAAAAATAGCAGTTTTCCTAAAACGTAGGGGTGAAAAACTGAGATTTGGGTTTTGTAGATTAGGTCGCTCTGAGCAGACCCAGATCGTCAAATTTTGGAAATTTCAAGTTTTTACCCCTCATGCAAGACATGCACACCCAAATTTTGACCTTTTTGACAAATTTAACAAGACTTTTACTCATTTCTTCAAAATGCCTAAGTGTAGCAAAAAAATTTAATTTGGGGTACAACACATGCTAAGGGGGTCGTTCGACAGAATAGAGGTTGGGTGTTGAGCTTTAGATGGAGGCGTGGAGATATAAGGAGTTTGAGATCTAATTGCTATGCCTGAGAATCTAGAGGAGAATACGTGCCAATAAACCTACATCTTTCAACTCTGCCAGATACGTGGGGGCTGCATGAAGGGGTCGCATGAGTTTTAGAGGCCAAACGAGCAGCTACTAGCACTCTTTGCTGCCGTTGTTACCTGACAACAGTGTCTTTGAGGGTCACGTGGCATTTAGGAGGGATTGCAAAGGTTGGAAGGAGGACGTGTGAAAGGTTGAAGCTGGTGCATGATAATTCCTGAGCGATATAATCAGACTTTTGGAAGCTGCAAATGCAAACAGGAGACAGTCATGACATTCTCCAGGTCTGGTTGAAATGTACACATAAATATACATGCATAGTTATTACTGTTACTATGTAATCTGCTAAGGGATTGAGTTAATGTCTAGCTGTAGCATGCTAAGCAATCTGTAGATGCAAATCAGTCATTATAATACTCAGAAAATTGCTGTTAACAGTCAAATCTGATGTATACTGTAATCTCATAATCTGTTGTTCATTTATGGGTTAAAACTCACATATTTCTGCTTGTATTCATGCTCTAATAGAAACGGTTTAAGCCAGTAGTTGTCTCTCATCTTTACATGGTCCAGTTTGGATTATTTGAGGAACTATATAAATATTTCTGAGTGTTAAACTTATTGCACGTCAAACCCAAAAATATGTTTGACAACTGTATATGCTCCATTCAATATTTTATGATATGTTGAAGCCATTCTCACAAGGAATCAGTGTAATGAATGTACTGTGAGTCAGCTAATTATTTAATCACTGGAGATACTCAGTTCAGTTATGTAAAACTTTTTTGAAAATTGAAATATGTCAAATTGAATATCGGAAATTATCATTCAAATCTGATACAGAACTTTACATGTGGTTTTTGTCTAAACCGTCATTATGGTAGAATTGTTTTTGCTTAAATTTTCATTGTAGTTTAAAATTTCAACTTCTAAGAGATCTAATCAAAGGAAAACTTAAAGAAAAATTAAAATACCGAGAACCAAAAATGTTCAGTCTAGCTTTGCTCTATTTTTTTTGTCTCTAAGTGTAAATTTGAGCCAAAAACAAAGATATATGTAAAAAATTTAAAATATCAAAACCACTTTCAAAAAAATCGAGAAATAGCATGATAAATGTGGTGGTCATGATTACTAGGGATTAATCATGGGTTGTTGGGATTATTATATTACATCTATAGGTTAGTATACAATAGTATTTGATAAGGTGGAAAAGTGAAACCCTAGGACTTAACTTAGGATTAGTCACCTTTCCATTGCATATCATTTAGAATTTGGGGTTGGCAAGGGCATGAGATTAACTTACAACCTAGAAGGTGAGTCAGTCAATCCTTGAGTCCCAAATTTCTTTTAGGGGGGAGGAGTTTGAAATGGATTTTTGAATGAAATGCAAGGATGCAACTAGCTAACAATGAAAATGAACTACTCTAGTGTGAAAACAGTCTAATGTGAAAATAGTCTAATGTGACAGACAAATTTGATTATCAAAAATAAACTGAGCAAACTTGTGTGCACCAGTGGTTTGAATTTTGGCTTGAGTTGATTGGACAAAGTCACCTAGGGTGCCTATGTATGAGTAACTGAATTTGCAATCTGTCTTCACAGTCCTCAGGTGTTTTCTCAGAGGCTTCTTCCTTCTGGATCTCACTGTCGTATCTTCATCGGTTGCTGAGATAACTGAGTTTTCGTATCTTGTCAAGTTGTAGGGTTTGAATGCAACAATGACTAATTGGTCTTCAATCTCCTTCAAATCTACAACCTGCACATTCAAAGAGAGAGGAAGGGATGTGCCATATAGGGGCTTGCCTCGATCAAAACCCGTATTGGTATTTCCACCTCCACATAATGTCCCCGATTTTCGACTCGCCAAGTTAGAATTTAATTTAATTATGTGATATTGCCTAGCAAAAAGTACATTTAAAAAGGTAATATTAAATAATTAGATTAAGTGATGTTACAAAGTGACGCTAAGAATTATTTAAAAGGTATTTTATAAAGTCACTTTATAATAAAGAGCTTAATATGATTTGAGCAAGAAAATTTGAAATGAGGTTTCGAAAAGTGATATAAAGTGGAAGTGAGCTCATTTGTGATTTATGTTGGTTTATTATTTTATCTCATATTTTGGTGGAGCACTTCAAAGTCTGAAACCCTAGGTGGGAATTCTTATGGGTATCCAGTTTCGATGGTGAAAGATTCCTCCCTAGCTGGTAGCAGGAGAAGTCATCCGGGTTTCTCGCATTTGCACAATAACGATTGGTTTCAAAATTCGTAAAGTCTTCTTTGAAGACAAATTTCAGTAGCAGGTTTGAGCTTTCTATAGAGATATTTTCCAGGTGATATTTGTGATCATATTTTCAGTGCATGATTATATATTTTCAGTTGTGTTTATCAACCGCTCCCTTTGGGAAGAGTTATACACCTAGGTTTTATTCTGTATGATCTAGAATAATTCAAGCGCTGCCTAGTAAGGGTTTGAGCTATCAGAAATATTATTTTGGTGGATGCTATCAATCGTATCATTTTTTTGCAAGGGTTATCCCTATATTCCACACCAAGGCTTAGTGCATATCGCAGCCTTCTCAAATGCAAATCTAAGGATTCGTTCCTCATTCTAAGAAATTTGCAGGTTATTTACTAATATCGTAGCTCATTTCAGTCAAGGGGGTCGATAACATATATGCTACTTGTATCTTTTATCATTGGTGTTGGACTTGGGAGTTATTTGGAGGCTGATGTGGATGTGTGTGGCAGTCAACAAGTCAAAAGGGAGTCAAACCAAATCCTCAAGTGATTAAACTTCAAAGTTCAAAGCCTACCAATTATTCCTTACATGGGTCGTCGTACTCCTCTCAAGGCCACACGATCATCTAAGGTAGCCACGTATCCATCATGGAAATCAAAGAATTATTAAAGGCAATAGTAAGGTTTGAAGCAGTTGGAAAGAGACTATGGGTTTGTGTAGATACATGGGGAGTGTTATCACTCCATAAAGAAGACGTGTCTATGATTGGAGCAGATTCTTGGAGTCGTCCAAAGTCGAGGTAATCTGAAACTAAAGTGCCGCCAGATATAGAGGTCTACGATTATTATTGGGAGTCCATGACTAATGTTGGAAGCAACTAACTATCATCAACTTTATAAGAAGATTGAACAAGTCAGCTTGATAAATGATTATTTTCTGAGCAATACTCTTGAATCATGGTTTTTGTAATGTTGTCAATGTCTAAAATAATACATGCATGAATTTAATGAAATTCAGACATAATACTAGATCTTCATAATGGGAATAATGCAGTTGTATTGGTGAATTGGATTTGGTATCATATTTATTATTATTTCTGAAGTCTATTGAAACAAGCAAAGTGCTATAAACCCCATTATTTCATGGGAACCTATTGAAACAAGTTCAAACAGCAAACTGGGTTATTTGACAAAATGCCTGCATTGTCAAACATGGAAAAATCGTAAAAATATCGAGTCAGTTGGAGCAGGACATTACACACAATGCCAAAGTTGATAAAAGAGAGGTTATCCTTTTGAGGGATAGAGGCTAAATGATAAATGAATGATGAATCAACAATTGGATGCAACTCACCACTCGGATCTGAACTCCTTAAAGGACTGAAGTCATGCACATCTCCTCAAGGTTTGATTGCAATATGGCTTGGATTGCTTTGAAGACCTACAAGTGTCAGTCCTCACAAACAAAATGTATGCATAAACATGAACAAACTCACATAAAACTTAACATGATGCTTTGACAATAAAATGTTGCAATAATCTTGCTCTTGACTGCTCTTGACTGCTCTTGACTTGATAATAATTGCTTGATAATGCTCTTGCTTCAAAATGTTCTCAATTATTTCCACTCCGTTTTCAAAGGATGAAATGACTAGGTATTTCTATGTAATTAATCGAATTTCCTAAAAATTAAATCTCGATAGCCAATATTTGAAATTAGAAATTCAAATAATAAAATGCCAACTCCAACATATTAAAAACTGGAGCCAAAATAGGGGGACAAAGTCATCCAAGGCGCCATCGTCTCAATCCTATTTCGCGGGGTGTAAAGTGTCGCGAGCAAAATATTAAATGTTTACCTTGGTTTTGTACATGTGATTTCTTGATAAATGATCAAATGGGCCACAAAAGGCATAATGTAGACAATTAGGTCCAAGCACATAGGACGAAGCAAAATCTAGTGTGAAATTGTCATAGGTGACAATTTATGATGCTACAGTATTAAATAAAAAAGCATTATAAATGTTAGCAACATCAAGCAATGTTTTATAAGTGGATGCAATCAATATAAAAATCTATATTGATGAATTCTAATATTAAATCATATATTTAGTGACATATCTATGTGCAATAATGACATGATTTTTACATTTAATTTTCTCGTTGTTTCAACATGGTATTAGGGCAAAACAACTTGCCCTATGATGCATTGGACATGATGGTTTGGTAGTGGAAGCCACAACCTCTGAAAAGAGGCAATGTTTCAAGTGATGTTGCATTTTATTAAACTAATTTCAATCATATTTGAAAGTGCTTTGATTCTTGTCAATCTATTTCATAGTTTGAAAACTCAAACTCAGCAACCCAAAATTTTGACTCAAACTTAAGACTCAACAAAACCTGGCAAAATATAACATAATTGCACAAAAATAAATAGAAACTAATGCAATTAGAGAACACATAAGTTGAAGGCTCCTAGGTGAGTTGGGAGAGTTCCAAGGTTCTTCGAGAGCTCAGTGGTGGCTTTCCTCAGCATCCAGCGGTGTGTTGGCATTTTCTTGGTTCTCAAGATGGTGGTGATGATCTTCATTGCATTTTTGGCCATCTAGGTTGTTCTCCACATTTCTTGGAGAACACTACTATTTTTAGTAAGTGCCCGTTTTGGTGCCTGGCATCTTTCCTTGTCATCAGCAACTTCTCGATGCGATTAGTTTCCATTTCGGATGTCTCCTAGTGCTTTTCATAAAATGATTGGAATTATTTTAATATTTACAATAAAGTTAATGTTTTAATAATACTTTAGTGTTAAATATTAAAAAATGAAAAGGTTATTAAAGTTATTTTTAAAAAAATGTTTTTTTGAGAAAAAGCAAAAAAATGTTTTTTCGAAAAAGCAATGAAAAAGCAAAAAGCACTTTTCGAAAAAACAGGGAAAAAGCTATAAAAGGAGGCATGGGGTAGCTCATTTGGTAATGTTGAAATTTGATAACGAAGTGCTGTTGACATGAGATTGGATCCTTCAAGGCTTTGAGGATGAAAACCCTCAAGGTTCATTCTAGTTTCGGTGTTGAAAGATACTCCCTAGCTGGACTAGTGTGGCTTCATTTCAGGAGTCACCATTGGAGCTAATGGTGAAGCTTTCTTTCAATGCTTTTCAGTATAAGATTTTGAGGAGTTTTGTTTGCTAGTATTATCTAAGCTAATCCATTGAGTTGCAGATTTATTTGTGGACGTTTCCAGAGGGTTTCTTATTGTTGGGCCATACCATTGCCATACTAGGACGTACCCTTGTTTGGTGGTGCAGATTAGAGATTAGAGGTTTTGATTGTGGGTTTTTGCAGAGGCTTTTCCTTCAGTTGGGCGACCAAGTTGGGAGTGTTTTGGGGGTTTCATGAAGCTCTGAATTTTCTAGGTGAAATTGCCCCATTCCAAGCCATACTATGCTAGAAGGGGGACATGAAGGTCTCTAGGGGAAAACACCCCATATTTGCAGCCTTGTTGAGTCTTCTTGGTGGCGCCTAGTCCTTACTAGGCCATCGCTAATCATTTCGGGGTGTTCTTTGGTATTTTGGAGGTGCTCATTGGGTGGTGTGCCATGTGTATACCTGCTGGTTTGGGTGTTTCAGACCTGCTCTTTTCATATCAGACCTGATTCAGTTGCCTTTTAGACCCATTTCAAACTCCTGGGTGCCATTACTGAGGTATACTTGTTCATTCATAGCAAGGGGTAACTTATTCATGCTGTTGGGTATCATTTTGGGAGAGTTGAATCGAGTTTATAGCTTCATTTTCATTGTATCAGAAGTCTTATGTTGTCCTAAGACTAAATTGTAATAAGCTCTTATTGTAACACCGTTTGGTAGTACCATCGGTGACTTAGCTCTTGTGTTTATTTGCTACTTACCCCACTGAATAAGTGGTTTTGGCATTGCGCTCATCGCTGAAAAGTGGAAGAGCTGATTTACATTTGGTTTTGTACCCACTGCATAAGTGGAAAAGCTCTACTCACCCCACTGAACAAGTGGTTTATTTTCAGAAGCTTTATAATGTAATCCTTGCTGCCATATGCTCTCACCTTGCCCACACTGGGATATAGGTGATCAGAAAGTGGAAGGAAGTTGATTCATTTGATTACCATTGTTCATGTTTTGATGCTAACAAATTGTTGAAAATAAAAAATTTGGGGTGGTTATTACAATTTGGGGGTGATAGGTGAGGGAACCAAGGGCCTAGATCTAAGGGAAAAGCACCAAGTGCTCACTACTTCTGGCCAAATCTTTCGAATTGAAGGAACCTTAAAATCTCCTTCCAAATCCTTCTCTCAAGGTATTATGTCCCCTAGATGCTAAATGCATCGTCTACTAGATGAAACAAGAGCATAAAATGTCAAAAACAAATTGCACAAATGACAAACTGCAGGCAGTATTTTTTAATTTTCTACTGAGTCCATCCTAGAAAATGCAAAATCTTCCCTCAAAAACTCAACCAAGTCTTCATTAGAAAATTATGAGTCCCTGGCAAGAATTCAACCTAAACTTGGTGCACAAGTGGCATCAGCTCAGCATGGCCTGAAAAAAAAAACTTGCCAATCATGCCAAGTCTACCAAGTACTTAGCAAGTTTTCAAAACAGGGTCTATTTTATTATTCCCAAAAATATAAAGCATTCTTTGATTTACAATTTTGTTTGATTCATATATTTTAATTTTAAAAGGGCAAACAAATTAAATGTGCTTTGAGTTGTTTTGTCTACTACTCCACAATAGCATACACACCATTAAGCCAAAAAAAAACTATTTCAATTTGGAAGTTTAATGGAGATATATTTAAGAGAATTATACAGAGCTTCCAAAAGAATAAGTGCTCAGTAGAGAAAGGGACAATAAAAAAATAATAGTGTATTTGTTGGTACATATTTCTCATTTTGGTATGGCATTTTTAATAAGATTTTTATATAATATCACTAAAATTGTGATATTTTCCTCATTTTATAACAAAATTTAGCAATTTAAGATGTTCTAGAATGTAAACAAAACCCAGAAATCTTTTTAAAATGGTATTAGTAATTAATGAGCAATTTCATGAATAATAGGGAGCAGCAAAACAATTGCATGAATCATAAATTTACACAGCTGCAAAGGTGATTTCATACACATGAGAAGTAGTTGCAAAGAGGTGACTTTATTAAACTGTGTGAATGAATGAGAAAAGTACATGTTGCGGGAAAATATTCTAAGGTTTAATTATTTTTTCTTTTCTTTGAATGCAAATTTTTGTATAAGGAAACAAAATGTGGAAAAGCTAAAAGACTTGATGGTCACATTTACTCATGTATGATGCAGGGGCAAGATGGTTGACTGAAGATGGGTGGTTGTGGGTTCAAATTTGGGCATTGTTATACTATTGTCCATATATAAAAATAAGGTGTTAGGATTTCATTATAAGGGTATAATATCAGTTGAAAGTAACACCCATTATTTTCTGCATTTGAACATGGCTAGATTTAGTATTTATGCTTTTGGACCATTTTTATGAATGTATTACATTGATTGGGATTTTAGAATTCTAATGCAACATCGTGTAACAAGATCAAAAAGGACTTGATTGGATGCATTTATTTGTATGTAATGTCCGTTTTTTAGCTTGATCTTGTTTTTGGATGGTTTGGCCTATTCCTGACCCTCGTAGGCAAACACAGATAGTTAGAGGGTTCTTCTTGGCAATAATCAATGGTTTTCTCCTTCAGAGCTCAGTGTGAGTTCAGGTTCGGCCTTCGTTGGACTCAGTTCTTCATACTTACTATTTATAGTAAGTCACCATTTCAGGGGAGTCAAGGTTACTAAATTTAGTAAGGCACCTGGACAGGTCTCAAATGCAGTGTTGACCTCTTATTCAATTGGATGGGCGAAATATTAAATGTTTAATGATTAATTATCATTAAAGGTACTTTAATGATAATTAAATATTATAAAGTTAAATTATAAAGTCAAAAAGTGTACTTTATTTCCGATGAGGCCATGACCCTCAATTAAAATCACTTAAAGTACATTTATTATATTATGGATTTTGAGTGCCCAAGTTTGGAAAGATATTATAAAGTTTTTCTTAAAAACCTAGAAGTGGATTTCAAAAGCAATTAAAATGCAATTAAGAGGTCGACCTCTTTGAGGAGATTGTAAAAAGGCATCAAGATGAATTTAATTCATTATGTTTGAAATTTATAAACTTGTGTTTCTTTGGAGTTCTTGCGTGGAGAGGAAGCCAGCTAGGGTTTCTGTCATTTTCAGCATTGGAGAACAAAAACTCTTCAGTGTCTATGCAATTTTGAGGCTGTGCAATACCAGCTGATATTATTGCTTGAGGGAGCTTCATTCAGAAGTTCTATTTGTGCTTAAAACTGAAGTATTTAACCAAGGGTTTGGAGGTATTAAAAGCAAATCAAAAGATTATCAAATGTCTATGGATTTGCATTGAATATCACTGAGAATGTTCGCTGTTTGAAGACACTTTCATTTGCTGTCTAAGCCGTACACTTCCAGCAAAGAGGCGTCCTTCACTCTAGGGCAAAGCGCCTTCCATTAATGTTGCTATTCATTCCTAGCAAGGGCGGCTAGATCTGCTGTGCAAGATGGCATAATAATACGATGGGAATCTTGAGTTATTGCTGCATACACCTACAGCTAGGGTTTCAAAAGTTTATCACCATTTCCAGATTTTCTATCAGCTCTCAAATGCCAATAGGTATGTTTGTTATGGTATAATATTTATGAATAAAAATCAGATTTAAATTGTATCCATTTTGAAAGGAAAGTGAGCAGCAAGTAATAGCGAATGTAGAAGTTGTTTTCAGACGTATATAATGGAATAAGAGAGAGTTGCAACATTAATTTGAAATCATAGTTTCTTTCATGTATTTCTTGGCATTTCAAGCATTATCTTTTATATGTATTTGCACTCATCTTTACTTGACATCATAATTGAGAAAAAACACAAAAAAATCAAATATCTTTCAAAACCCAACAAAAGGAACATCAAAACTGCAAAACATTCAAACGAAAAACAAATTTCATCACCCAACATTTCAGTTTGCAAGGGTTAGAGACAGCAGGTCTCTTACAGTGTTATTAGACCAAGGATCCTGCCATCCTGTGCAGTATTAGCTTTCATGAGCAAAAATAATATATTTTATACTGAAGGAAGAGGGACAAGAACAGAACATTGGGAAACACCTCAGGTTCCAGAGGGTGATACAATTTCAGGTATTTTGGGTATTCATAGGTCTAGCTCCAGTAGCAGTGAAGACAACATTACAGGTCTTATGGCAGACAGAGAGGTTCCGAAAGAAACACCTAGGGACACAGGGAAGCAGCGTGTTAGGTCAGAGAGTCCTGAGACAGAATTTAGGAGAAGACATGATAATATGATGGATATGATGTCTCAACTTATGGGTATTATGAGCCAGATCATTCCACAGCAGCATGTGTTTCGGATAGGTCAGACTAGCGGCACTACAGGGGTAGAGCAACCTCAGGTGCAGTTCAACAGAATTCCTCTTCTAGTGGTTTTGAGCGTAGACCCAGACAGCCTACTTTTATTACGAGAGAGGTTCCTCCAGTTCGACAGACGGAGCAGCCAACTCCCCAGCCTAAGATTTAGTCACCTCGTGCTCTCTCAGCAGCTGATATTACTAGACACTATGCAGAATATATGACACTTTCTCCTAAGATTAGACAGGCGCTGACTTTACATGAGTTTCTAGATGCTAAGAGGCCCAAAAGGGAAGGCAAATTTGAGCATAGAGTGCCACAGGCACCCCCACCACCTCAAGTTAACAGGGATTTCCAGCATGCTATCAACAAGGTTGTCTTGCCACATTTTGATGGCAGTGACAAGTGTTCAGCTAGATCGTGGGTGCAGAAGCTCGACAACTATTTGTCGCTAAGACCCATGCACGAGGACGAGGCAATTAAGTTTTCCACATTGCACCTGGATGGAGTGGCTCACGATTGGTAGCATCATGGATGACCACTTTGCAGCATAACCTTATTACCACCTACCAGGAGTTCACAGATAGGTTGATCAAGCGCTTTGATAAGAAAGATCTCGAGTTGTACTTCAAAGAGCTAGCAAAGCTTAGACAGGTGGGCAGCTTGGATAATTATATTAGCGAGTTTCAAAGGCTCGATGTGATGGTGCCTAGTTTGTCAGAGAGGCGTGTGGTTATGTTGTTCATTGAGGGTTTACAGGAGCCTTTGAGGGGCAGGCTTAAGGCCTTTGACCCGCTTTTCCTGCATGGTGCCATTAAGAAGGCAAGGAGTATGGAGCTTGCTACTCCGAAAAAACAATTTCCGCCAAAAACAAACACCTTGCCTATTGAAGAGAGTCACCAACCAGTTGCAGAGACAAAGAAAAAGACAATAGCAAAACTTGATGATGCAACTCGTGATGAATTGAGAGGGAAATAGCTTTGTTATTAGTGCAAGAAGCCCTACAGCAAAGATCATGATTGTCTTATAGGCCAAAGGGAAAAGCCAACCACATGATGTGGGTTTATTATGAGGATGATGAGTCTGAAATTTCAGACCAGCAAACTGTTTCAGAGCATAATGAGGCTAGAAATGCCTCTACAGAGTTTGGACCCGATGCCAATCTATCCTCGTTGGCATTATTTGCTAGTGCACAGGATGATTCATTCACATTCAGGGGATTAGTGGATGGACAGCGATGTATTGCCATGCACGACACTGGAGCCACACACAACTTTATTGATGAGGATTTTTTCAGCAAGTGTAGACTCCGGACAGAAGACTTCGCTGGATTCAGAGTTAGGGTGGCGAATGGTTATACCCTCACTTGCACTAGACGAATTTTTAATCTCGCCCTTATGCTGAATGATTATGAGTTACAGGTTGATTTTTATGTGGTCAACATGGGTGGGATAGATATCATGTTGGGTAGGAGATGGCCCCAGGACATTGGTGTGTTCACCCTCAACTTGCCTAAAATGGAGATGAGATTTGAGTTACAGGGCAAGAGGTATGTGTTGAGGGGGATTACAAATGGGAGCTTATGCTCTATCTCTCTCATTGATGAGGAGAGCGAGAGGGTAGGGGTGAAGTTGGCTCAGGAGTCTGTACAAAGGATTGGGCATGATTGTATTCAGTACTCCAGGGGTTCAGAGGTGGTTGATTGGGATCAACTTGGAGGTACGGTTCAGTTTGTGACCAACCCCTTGTTTGAGGCGGATGTTGCACTGCCATATGACAATCCGCTCTTTGAGATGGATGTCGATCACTTTCTTGACCCTAGTCCTAAGATGAGCGTTGATCACAGTATTTGGGATCCTTCCAGTGCATTGAGATTTCAAACAGGGCTCGCAGAGGAGTTTTCTGAGGTGTACATAGTGAGGAGTGCGTACAATTTTACATTTGATCCTCATGTGCACGATCTATTTCAGATGCACAGTTCAGTGGTGCATGTGCTAGACAATTTGGATGACAGTCTACTTTGCACAGAGATAGGAAGCAAATGTTGTCAGTCTTTTGAATTGCTTCCTTTTGTGGCTCATACTCTTGCGACACTTAGATTGGTTCGCTAGGTTCAGACAATTGTTCTGGTGTTGGTGTTACAGGAGCTGATTGGTGAGGATAGGGACATTACACAGATCTTCCCTTGGGATCCTGGTGGGGAAGAGTTTTCTTTGCAACTGAGATTGCTTAGGGACAAGCAATTTCAAGGAGGGCGGACTGTAATGTCCCCTTTTCAGCTTGATCTTGTTTTTGGATGGTTTGGCCTATTCCTGACCCTCGTAGGCAAACACAAATGGTTAGAGGATCCTTCTTAGCAGTAATCAGTGGTTTTCTCCTTCAAAGCTCAGTGTGGGTTCAAGTTTGGCCTTCGTTAGACTCAGTTCTTCATACTTACTATTTATAGTAAGTCACCATTTCAAGGGAGTCAAGGTTACTAAATTTAGTAAGGAACCTAGACAGGGCTCAGATGCAGTGTTGACCTCTTATTCAGTTGGATGGGCGAAATATTAAATGTTTAATGATTAATTATCATTAAAGGTACTTTAATGATAATTAAATATTATAAAGTTAAATTATAAAGTCAAAGAGTGTACTTTATTTCCAATGAGGCCATGACCCTCAATTAAAATCACTTAAAGTACATTTATTATATTATGGATTTGAGCGCCCAAATTTGGATAGATATTATAAAGTTTTTATTAAAAACCTAAAAGTGGATTTCAAAAGCAATTAAAATGCAATTAAGAGGTCGACCTCTTTGAGGAGATTATAAAAAGGCATCAAGATGAATTTAATTCATTATGTTTGAAGTTTATCAACTTGTGTTTCTTTGGAGTTCTTGCATGGAGAGGAAACCAGCTAGGGTTTCTGTCATTTTCAACCTTGGAGAACGAAAACTCTTCAGTGTCTATGCAATTTTGAGGTTGTGCAATACCAGCTGATATTATTGCTTGAAGGAGCTTCATTCAGAAGTTCTATTTGTGCTTTAAACTGAAGTATTTAACCAAGGGTTTGGAGGTATTAAAAGCAGATCAGAAGATTATCAAATGTCTATGGATTTGCATTGAATATCACTGAGAATGTTCGCTGTTTGAAGACATTTTCATTTGCTGTCTAAGCCGTACACTTCCAGCAAAGAGGCGTCCTTCACTCTAGGGCAAAGCGCTTTCCATTAATGCTGTTATTCATTCCTAGCAAGGGCGGCTAGATCTGCTGTGCAAGATGGCATAATAATACGATGGGAATCTTGAGTTATTGCTGCATACACCTACAGCTAGGGTTTCAAAAGTTTATCACCATTTCCAGATTTTCGATCAGCTCTCAAAATGCCAATGGGTATGTTTGTTATGCTATAATATTTATGAATAGAAATCAGATTTAAATTGTATCCATTTTGAAAGGAAAGTGAGCAGCAAGTAATAGTGAATGTAGAAGTTGTTTTCAGACGTATATAGTGGAATAAGAGAGAGCTGCAACATTAATTTGAAATCATAGTTTCTTTCATGTATTTCTTGGCATTTCAAGCATTATCTTTTATATGTATTTGCACTCATCTTTACCTGGCATCATAATTGAGAAAAAACACAAAAAAATCAAATATCTTTCAAAACCCAACAAAAAGACCATCAAAACTGCAAAACATTCAAACGAAAAACAAATTTCATCACCCAGCATTTCAGTTTGCAAGGGTTAGAGACAGCATGTCTCTTACATTGTACCTTGGAGGACCTTATTAGTGATACTTTTTGTCCTAATGATGCCATGCAACATGTGGGGAGATATGAGCAACAATCAATGGTAATTTAAAATTTTGATATATTTAAAATCAATTATTTTACATTGTGAATGACTTATTTAGTAAATTTCAATTGAATGTATGTTCATGTATTAGATTATTTTTCTTTTTATAACATGAGACAGGTTCCAACTTGCCCATAGCACCTGTAGCAGCACATACAGAGCAGGATGTCAAAGGAGATGAGTAGCCTCACACGGTAATTTAAAATTTTGATTATATTTAGAATCAATTATTATACATTGTGAATGACTTAAAGTAAATTTCAATTCAATATATGTTCATGTGTTAAATTCTTTTTCTATAGCATGAGACAAGTCCCAATGGATTTCAAGTTATGGTAAATGAAAGCTTCAATGCAGAACCTTAGAATGTGTATGCTTCACATTAGAATTTCAATCATGATATGAAATTAAATAAATAAATTAATCTAGTGCAAAGGATGAAATTCTCAATTATAGAGTATAGTGTTAACGTTATCCCATTTGATGTCAATATGCTTTGGATTGATTAAGTGGAGGTCACAAGTAACATGGAAAATGAACAAAGTAGAAGGAAGGTGCTATGTCCCAAGGGGTATATTGTTGGTAATGAAACAAATATGAGTGACACCATGGCATCAACAGCTATGAGCAATAGCTGAATATTGTAATTTGGAGTGACTAATTAGTCTATTTTATTCCCGTAGGCTAAAGTCGGGCAAAAGGGAATAATTTTATTTAAATATTTAATATTATCCAACCAAGCACATTTTATGGGTGATATTATCTAATTAATTTAAAAAGTTGCATAAAATCACTTAAAGGGAATATTTAACGGAGTTTAGTAAAGTCACTTTATTACCTGGATTTAAATGAAATATTAAAAGTGCAGGAATTTGAAAAGTTCTAGTGGCTTCGGGAGTTAATACAAAAAGTGCTTTTGGAAGCTCATTTTCACATGCTTGATTATTTTCTGGATGAAATTGGAGAGTTTTTCAGGAACAAAACCCTAAGGAATGTTGGTTTTGGTATGCAAGTTTCTGCCCTAGCTATTTGTTGAAGAGATCATATAGATTTCTTGCTTTGGATTTATCAGTTAAAGTTATTGAAATTCGTGAAGTCTTGTACCAAGACGAATTTCAGAGTTGGAGAATTTTAGTTCTATAGACCGAAAAGTATAAAATATTATTATTGTTATTAATATCTAAAGGATATGCAGTTGTATCGGGCTAGTGAAGTCGCATGGCTCAATACTCTAATCTAGCCATATGATTATATCAACTGAAGGAGTTGATGGAAGAGTAAACTATATTCCAAATGCATTGAGGCTGACTTGGGGTTTGAATTTTCTAAGCAGCTTGCAAGGGAGCTGTACCATTGTGTCGTATTAAGCATGTGAAGGAGCTGCGCATACTAAACTAGTAATGGCGATTAATGTTGGAGGTGAAAATTCCTAGTACCACATCATAAGGAGTCAAAGGAGGTGGTCGGGTCAAATAAAGGGAGGTGCATCTAAAGCTAAGGTCAGCTATGACAAAAGGGTGGTAGACATAGAAGGAATAGCCAATACTCGACATTATTTGGGAACTGCGATTTTGGGGTTAGTGTTGTCAAATAAAGTTTGCACCCTTGCTAAGCTATGAACTGTAGCAACCTATTGACACATGGGAACACTTCAAGGTTGTGGGTGACCTGGGAATGAAGTGAACCTTCAGATCATGGGCTGGCTCCCCTTAAGATAACTTGAGAATACTAAATAATGATAAGAAAAAAAGTAAGAAGGATATGCTTGAAATTTAAAACCTATCACTAACAGGTGGTACACCAAAGATAATAATATGACGATACTGATGAAACTCACAGAAATCTCAATAGAGCTGAACAATTTCACCACACAGAGATTTATGTCTGCAAAAGCAATTCTATGTAAGGTTCTGACTATTCTAATGCTTAAACACAAGGAAAACAATGATGTTTTCACAGATATAAGTGCAATAGAAAGAGATCACTAACATAAACCTGCACTATGACATAATATTCTTTGCATCCAGTACTGAAGGAATCTGATAAAATAAAGGATTACACATAATTTTATCATGCAACTCACAACCAATACTAAACAACAAAGGAAATCGGTTAAGGAAATGACTTTTTATTGAGAAAAAAGGAGTTTTTGTATTACAAATCTGTAGTATTCATAAAATGAGTTACAAAGTCGGAAATGCTCTTTTAGCAATCTCTTAACCAAGAACTCCCTCTTTTTTGAACTCCCTTTTTACAAAGAGGCAAAAAAGCCATATATACAACAAAAACCAAAAAGTGTCGGCCCCCGTCCTAGGGTTTACAAAACTGAGTCGGTTCCTGAACACGTTGGCCCCCAGATCTTTTGGAATAAAATTAATGTTGCATTCAATGTGCATCCCTCTGTCCATGTCGGTGAAAAGATCACCCTCAGGAGTGGCCTTCAGATCTTTTGCAACCATCGCATTAACTCCCAACCCTCGTGTCCAACCTCGAGAACTTCATCAGAGCCTCTTTGAATGCTCTGCAACATTATCATAAACGTCGATCTACCTTTGCCAATAGACATCACAGCTGTCATTGTGACTCGCGGCGTCTTCCCCTTCGGATTTCTTCTTGCTCTAGATCTTCCTGCAAGTTGACCTCCTTGAGAAACAGCATCAGATTTATCCTGCTTAGATCTTTACAGACGAACACCACTGTCCACCGAACCGATTCATCATCTCATTCACAAAGCAGATCCATACCGCTCACATTCCGTTGATCTTCTTCACAGGACGGTCGCCACAGTCAAACTACCACTGGTTCGCCCTCAGCTTCCTCTGATTGGTTGAACAGACACCACGTAAGATTTTCAGGCAGTCAAAAGTCGTTCAAACAGAATCGCATGTCGGTGAGACACTAGCTGTGTCTCCCCGATGCAATTATACTCCACAACAGCAATTGGCATAGCTTAGAACTGTCAGCAAGACTTCACATCGAGCTGCAAGAGTTATACCGATGTCAAAGATTGTCGCCTAGACTATCGCTATCGGCCAGAGGTCACAGCAAGCTCCCAAGAGTTATATCGCAGCATTCAAAACCATCGGTGAGACAAACATTCATCGGCAAGACATTATACCGAAGCCACAAACCTTCGGCGGGACCACCATGAGTCAGCAAGACATCATAGCAAACGGCAGGACATTATAGCGAGAGCACCCTCCGTCAGCGAGACCACCGGTCATCGGCAAGACATCACGCTTAAGCCACAGCCTTTCCCCGAGTGCAACTTCTTTCGGCGAGACTTCCACCGGTCGGCAAGACATTACACCGACGCTAACTCCTTTCCCCAAGACCATTTCATCTCAGCAAGACTCCCCTCAGTCGGCAAGACATTATGCCGAATTCAAAACATTACCCCGAAGCCACAAACCTTCGGCGAGACCATCGATTGTCGGGGAGACATGTTGACGTGGTTTTTTGATTCAAACAGTGAACAAAATAGTCCGTAGGCTATTCCATTCTCTCTTGATCAAAGTATTCTGCGCTTAAGATTGCGAGAAAGTTCGCGCGTTCAACTCCAAGGTTCCTTTAATGCGAATAGACCCAGTTGGTTGATGTTGTCTGTGTTCTTACGAGGGGACTTACACAATTGTTCAGACTTCTTGCAGTTAGCAGCTAATGTATGATTTTGAAGGGGAATTCTCGCGTATGATTTGGCAATGTGGTTCTTTTTCTAAGACTAATCAGAAATGTGCGGAAAGTAAAAGGGTATAAGGCCTAAGAAATTTATGTTCTACTCTAAATGCAAGGTATGTGGGATTCAGTTTTGGCAGACTCCAACCAAATTTCACCTAGCCTCACGTCGGACAGCTTCAGCGAAATCAGTGCAATCTTCAAGGGGATAGCGAAAGGTTTTCAAATTATGAATTAGCATACATACACCATCACAACGACGCATATAAGCATACAAATCATAACCGAAGTTAGATTCAAGATAATCTCCAGTTGACCACGCAAGGCAAACTTATCATCAACAAGTTGCTAGTGGTATGGAATAAAGAAGCTACCTCAACAAAATACCACACATCAAAGACTACTTGCATGAAATTAAGCTACTTGGATTCGAAAGGAAGAAGAGACTGAAATATTCGAGCCAAATTTTTCGCTTTTCAATTAACAGTTACAAATTACAAAGCGAGCACCCGTTAAGGTTAGATGATAAACCAAAAGCGTGCAAGAAAGCAACTCTAACCAAGGATGGCGCCGATGATGGCGAGCATATGGTCAGAGGATCTTCTACTCTAAATACAGAAAGGAACTCAACGTCAAGTATGTGCTACCCAATCCAATGCGGAGTGAGGGGCGACCATATGACGGAGTGATTACAGAATTCAATGCTTGAAATAAATGCTGAAACTGGAAATACTCGACACCCAGAATGTGCTTGCTGACCCAAGATGGGAAAGTAGCTACCATAGGGCGGAGATTTATCTATTACAAACTTCAAATGAAATTGAGCATTACAAACAGAATTGAACAAGCTTAAGAATCACTGCCAGTACTACTGTCAGTTTACAGAGTGAAGATTATACGCCTGTCAAGAGATTAGAACTGGAAATATTCACCATTACAATACAATAATAATTCCCTTGATTTGATTCAAGATGCCACATCAGATTCTCACAATGAATTGGAAATAATAATTCTGTTTTCTTTGTTTTCCACAAATCTGTATTTTGCACTTAAAACCAGCAACCTCTGAAATGATTCAATTGCTCATATCTCACTTATAACTCACTCAAATTGCTTAAACTCTGATGCATAAGACTCCTATGATGATGGCGCACAAGCTAGAGACTTAACACAGACTTAAAATGCAACTAATTTTTAATGCACAAATCCCAAGAGAGGCTGAAAGGTACGGCCCTGCTGGGAAAGGCGATTTCTCTTTAAAAATCACAGACTTGACAATAAATTCTATAACTCTAGGAATATGTTCACCCTTCACCCACAAATAGAATAAGACAATACCCACAAACAATATTTTTGTATTTTTCAAGTTATGAGCAAAAACATAAATCTGCTGTGCTAAATAATGCATTAAGCTGAAACTTCTAACATGCCAAAACGAAGCTAACTATGCAATGAACTGAACACACAATGTATGAACTAAGATGCACTCACAAATAGACCGAATCACCACTAGATGTTGTCTTGCAAACACAAAGCGACGCCCAAGCTAGGAGGCCTTCATTCCTCGAAGCGGTTCCAGAGCCAATCCGGCAGCATAACAGTATAGTCGACCAAAGATGTGAAATGATGCTCCAAGACTCCTTTTTATAATTCTCCAGTTGACTTCTCAAAACCCTAAAATCCACTTTTAGGTCAAAACCCAATCTCCTCAAGGATGGGCGTACTTTTCCTTCAAGGCTTAAGATTTGATATTTTAAATAAATATCATACTTTGATAAATGCGCCCTTCATAACCTTGCTTTGACTTTGGGAATAATTAAAATAATCTTTTAATGAGGGCGCCACCCTCAAAGACCACTTTTTAAAAACAATCATTAAGTCATTAAATCTAGGCCAAGGGTCAACGTTAAAATATAATAATTAAAACGTGACTTTTTAATTAAATGACTTAACTTATCCTTCCGAATGTGCCCTGAAGCCAATACTGAGCAAAACATCTGACCAAACTGAAGCAGGAAGTCAACCGAGCTGAACTCAACTGGAAAGCTGCTAAAAATAGAATTTACTAAAAATAGTAAATTCCAGAAAGTGCTCCGAATGCCGAGATGAACATACCCGCTGCGAAGCTCTCTGAAAACCCAGAAAGAATCTGCCATTGAATCCACCATCTATGAGCAATGACCTCCTCAAAAATAGGAAACCCTAATTTTACCTTCCGACTAGCCTTCAGGTTTCCAGAAAAAGGCCAACGGTCACATGATCGATCAGGTTTTGAGAAGGGGGATTACAGACCCTCGCTAGCTATTTATGACAAGACGAATTTCACCATCAATGAAAAGATCAATTATCATAAAAAGTGTTACACAACAATCTCCTCAAAAGTTTTCAAAGGGAAAACTTTCTTTCTCTTCCACACTAACAAGATGATCTACTATGCTCTACTATGCAATCTCTCCAATACTACTGTCTAATCTGATCTCTAATTGCCTTACAAATGAGGGGGACCCCCTTTTATAGCTAGCCAAGTCCCAAAAGACGGCTAGGGTTACAATCAATAGAGTGGCCGGAATCGTGCCACCTCAGCCCTAACCCTAAAAACTGCCAGAATAGGGAGTGGTACATTAAATGAATCAAAGATTCCCACTCACTCCCAAAATAGTAAATGTAATAAATGCCCCTATTCACTCTTCTAGTGATCTCGCCCAGTCAAGATTCCACCGGGTTTTCTCTCTCGATCAAGAACTCAACAACTGCCAAGTACTTCAACCTCATGAACCGAATAATAGGCGGAATGTAATCTAGCTGAAACTCTATCATCAGATCGAATACTACATGTTCTCGGCATAAAGATTTTCTCCAAGCAGCCTAAGGAGTCCTGTTCGATCAAGGTGGAGAAAGTAGAAGTATTCTCAAAGTCATCTTGTACAAAGGTCTTAACATCTACAAAGAAAGGCACCAGCAAACCCCTCAAATTATCAACACTTATCTCATCCGGATTCAACCGCCTAGCAAATATGGCCTCAAAGGTATTCTGAACTCCATCAATAATATTGGCCATGGCCTTATGTATCCTAGCTGACTCCGCCTGTGCCGCATCGAAGAAGCCACGCCCCGTGATAGCCGAAGAATACCACCGAGAGAAATCATATCGGTCATTCGCCTGAATGACACCTCCATCAATCAGCAGCTGCAATGGTACATGCCTCAATACCTC
>VDFB02122332.1:0-17268 GCA_007258455.2 Sequoia sempervirens | reverse complement strand
AGGGAGAAATTTGTGAAAGAGAGAGAGCTTTTAAGGGATTATGAGGAAATGCAATCCAAAGAAGAATCTTATTGGAGACAAAACTCTAGAGAAACTTGGATTAAAGAGGGAGATAAAAATTCCAAGTACTTTCACAATGTAACAAAAATCTGGAGGGATACCAATCGCATCACAAAAATCAGAAAGGGTGATGGAGAGATCCCAGAAAATTCTGAAGACATGGCTAAGGAAACGGTGACATACTTCAGTAACCTGCTCAATAACCTGGAAGGCTCGGAGTTGGCTTCACAGAATCAGCTATTGCAAGGTATTCTTCAACTTGTCACTGAAGCACAGAATAAGTTGTTAATGGAAAGCTTTATGGAAGAAGAGATCAAAACAGTAGCATTCCAACTACATCTGGATAAAGGTCTTGGCCCAGATGGCTTTCCTGTCAGATTCTTCCAAAAGTGCTTGGACATAGTGGGAAAGGAAGTGGTTGCAACGATTGAAGATTTGAGGAAGTCGAGTAAGGTTTAAAGGGAGGTAAACAACACATTTATCACCTTAATCCCCAAAAATAAAAAACCTGTGATGTTAGATGACTTTCACCCAATAGCACTATGCAACACAGTATATAAAATATTGGTTAAGGCAGCTGCAAACCGCTTGAAGTTAATTCTCCCGGATTTAATCTCGGATGAACAAACGGGATTCGTGCTAGGCAGATCAATATTGGAAGGGGTAATAATTGCACAAGATGCGATTTATTTCATACAAAGAAGTAACAAGCAATGTATGATGATAAAGTTGGACATCGAAAAAGCATAGGACCAAGTGGACTGGAGATTCCTATGCAAAGTATTGAAGGCTTTCGATTTTGACACACAATGGGTGAACTGGATATTCAACTGCATTGCAAGTCCCAAATTCTCAATCCTCCTCAATGGCACACCTAAAGGTTACTTTGAAACTTCAAGAGGCATTAGGCAAGAGGATCCTCTCTCCCCTTTTTTGTTCATAATTATGGCAGAAGCTCTTGGTAGAGCAATTTCCTTAGCAGCTGCAAAAGAGAGTTTGGAAGGAATTTTGATTACAAGTAATGTGCCTACGGTAACACACCAACAGTTTCCGATGACACGATGCTTTTCGGGACAGCAAAGAGAAGGGAAGCACAACACCTAAAGAAAATCCTGGACTTATACACTGTGGCCTGGGGCCAAGAGGTAAGCAAAGCAAAATCAGAAAATTCTTTTTAACACAAATTCGATAAAGGAACAAGAAATAATTAGAACTCTCAAGTTTAAGAAGGGTAAACTTCCAACCACATATTTAGGCCTACCTCTTGCTAAGGGCTTGAGAAACAGCAGATTATCGGACCCCCTTGAATGCAAAGTCAATAATCGCCTGGCTTCATGGAAGGGGAAATGGCTTTCATGGGCAAGTAGAATAACCATGTTGAAGGTTGTCATATCTGCAATACCAATATATCTATTGTCATGTTTCACGGGAATGTATCATACTTACATCAAAGCATGAGAAAGTTTTTTGGCAAGGATCTTTGGAGCAAAACAAAATTGTGTTAATTGCTTGGGATAAGATACGCAAAACAAAAGAGGTTGGGGAGACAGGACTGAGGGATCTTCTAAAGCAAAATAAAGCTTTAGGCGGAAAGTTAATTTGGAAAATGTGCAAGGATAATAAATCAAAATGGGCCAAGATCTTGCAAAATAAATACCTAAACAGCAATGATGATAGGAGTATTCTAATCTCAGAAAATCTGCCCAAAGGATTGAGAATTTGGAACTTCATACAAGAGTGTCGCTCCCTAATCATAGACTACGGATATCCATAATGGGAAGTCGGCGTTATTCTGGGAAGATTCGTGGGAGGGATTCCCAAGTGTGAATAGTATCTTGAATGTGGAACACAAGAAAAGGCTATTAACATAGGTGTGGGGCACAAAGGTCAAAGATTATTTGGAATAAAGTGTCAAAGATGGAGTCCAAGGCTAGCATTGGAAGGATTTTAGCACACTAAATCTGCCAATCAATGAAACCGAGAAACGACAATCAATTCTTAAGATTAGAGCCATTACTATACGAGAAGGCAAAAATAGCTTAGTGTGGTCGGGTTCAAACACAAGGCAGTATAATGCAAAAGATGGTTACAAAATGTTGGGACGAAGCAAAAACTTCATTACCATAGCACCTTTGTTGGAACAGCTATTGCCTCCCAAAAGTAAGAGCTTTTACATGGGTAGCACTTCAAAATAGGATTCTAGCAGCTGATAAGTTTGTTAAAATGGGGTATCAAGGTCCCTCAAGATGTGTTCTTTGTAAAGGCAAGGAAGAGAATGCAAATCGCCTACTAGTAGAATGCCCCTTCACACAAGCCTATTGGAGATGGTTGTGTGCCAAGCTCAGTTGTGTTAGTGCCTTCCCAATGGCATACATTATTTAAATCGTGGCCACTCTTGAGAAACAATGTCATATATTCATGTTTGTGGTTAATTAGCCCTTTCATCCTAATCTGGGAAGTGTGGAAGGAATGGAATAGAAGATTATTTTGAGAAAAGGAAATGAATTTGCCTCCATTCATCAATAGACTAGAAGCAGCTATAGTAGAGGTGGCGAAAAACAAGGTGGCAAGCTTAAATCCCCAAACGATGTCTTTCATAGAATGGGACTCCAAAATAAGACAAGTATGGTTTGGTCTCAAAATACCTACTTTTGGGGATTTGGAGGTGAAGAAAACAAAGAACTTGGGGCAAATGCAACATGGAAACTCTCCCAACAAAACTGGTATAAGCTAAATTTTGATAGTGCCTCCAAAGGGTATCCCAGCATCTCTGGAGCTTGTTGCATTACAAGGAACTGGGAAGGCAAAATAGTGGGTGAAATGTCGAAACCTCTTACAAAAGGCACAAATAACATAGCAGAATTTCAAGCTCTGATTCTTAGGCTGCAATTATGTAAAGATTTAAACATTAAAGATATTGAAATCGAAGGGGATTCTACTTTAGTTATAAAAGCACTCAAAACAGGGAAGATTGCAAATTGGAGATTCCAAGCATTTCTAGAGAAAGCCATTGAGATCATCAGGAGCTTCAATAGCTTCATGATTCAATACATTTTCCGAGAACCTAATGGTGCAGCAAATAAACTGGCTAATAACGGGGTGGATGGCATCAGCAAAAAATGTTTGAAATTATAAATTGTTGCTTCCTACACAAACACATGCATTTTTGTGGGTAATAAAAGCATAATCGTATAAAGAAATGCAAAGGATAGAGCAATAAAGAAAATGGGTATGTTGCTGCACTTGGCAATTAATATTTGTAGAAAGATGTTAATGCAATTCGTGTAAGCCTATCGTACCCCAAATTTTAAAAATTTGCTACACTTAGACATTTTGAAGAAATGAGTAAAAATCTTCTTAAATTTGTCAAAAAGGTCAAAATTTGGGTGTGCGTGTCTTGCATGAGGGGTAAAAACTCAAAATTTCCGAAGTCTAACAATCTAGATCTGCTCAGAGCAACCTAATCTACAAAACTCAGATCTCAATTTTTCATCCCTACTTTTTATGAAAACTGCTATTTTTAGAAATTTTCTAAAAATAGTAACTTTTTTGGGTTTTCTAGGTTTCTTTCAAAACGGATACTGACAAAATTTTCTAAAAATAGAAAGTTGGTCCGTTAGGGTTCAAACTGATTTTGATTGGCTCAAAATACTTCCTCATCAAGCTGGTGCAGTCAGAATCAAGAAACGATCAGTTTTGCCCTAATGGGTCTATTTTGCTTTTTCAATTTCAAAAAGCATTTCAAGAGCTTCAAAAGTTATCAATGGAGGTCAATCAGCTACCAGGCGCCAAATTCAACACGCAAGCACTGAATAGAAGATGGGATGGCGAACATGCACGAAGAACAAAGAATGAAGGTGAAATCTGTGAAAATTTGGCTAAGTCTGCTTAACATGGGTGCCCCAAAAGGAGATAAGCGCCCATCTTTTTAGGGCATTAAATAACGGAATTAGGGTTTGATCTCCCAAGGAAAGTTGTTCAAAATCTATCCAGCTCTACAACGAGTCTGGTTGCGCAGTCATCGGATCATCCAGTCGCCCGGGATTCGAGATCAAACGGAGGAGTTTCAAACAGAATGCAAAAAGCAAATCACGAAAAGTCACTAAAAATTGTGTAAGTCTGGGAACTTTGGGTGCCCCAAGTGCCCAAGGGCGCCCAACTTTTTGGAAGGGAAAATCTAGCTATTAGGGTTTGTGGGTGAGCTCAATCTCTTTTGGATCCAATCAGCTTCGCAATAGGTGTCTTCGTTTGAGCATCAGACTAGTCATTCTCCGGCAAATCCAAATCATAGTTGAAGGTACAGAATAAAGGTTTGAATCTGAAGATAAAATCTAATGAAAAAATTTCTAAGTCTGTAGCAAATGGGCGCCCCTGAAGGAGAAAGGTGCCCAAGTTTTTGAGTGTCCAAACGAATGAATTTGCCAGTAAAGCTCCCAGGATGACTTCTCCATAATTGATCAGGCTTTCTAGCGAGATCTTCAGCACGTCAAACGGAGTTGGTAATTGCCAAATGCAACAGGCAGAACAGAGGTTCCCACAAGAGCCAAAATCAAGAGCAAGAAGAAAACACAGAGAAATTGGCTAACTCTGGTGAAGTTGGGTGCCCCAGCTTGCCAGGGGCACCCAAGCTTTTGGTATCTTAAATTCAACTTTCTGACAGAGTGATCTCCAAAAGACCCCTATTGGAATCTTCTCAACTTCGCGACGAGCCCAACCATCAGTCAATCCGGCGCCTAGAACTCCAGATTTGATGAGACCATCTGTAGAAGAGGAGTTATGAAGAAACAAGAAAATTTTCTAAGTATGGTCAAGTTGGGCGCCCCTGGAGAAGAAGGGCAACCAAGCTTTTGGAGCTCTAAATGATAGAATTTGCAAATACAGCATCTTAGATCACCTCTTCGGTTTCAGTCGAGCTATCCAATGAAGCAGTTAGCCAGTCAATTCGATCAATGTAGCTCCCGGAATCAAAATTTCATCAGAAGATCAAAGGGAAAAGGAAGAACTTGAAAATCATAAAATGGCTAACTCTAGACAAAATGGATGCCCCTAAAGGAAATAGGCTCCCATGAATTTGAAGGTCAAAACGAAGTTTTTTCGCCAGAGACGCCTCCAAAACAATCTTCTCAGAATCAGTCAGGCTACACGATGAATCATCCAGCTCGCTTGTCAGATAAATTTGGAAGCCAAAGATCAAGATCAAAGTAGGGGGTCAAAATTGTGAAAAGTTGAAAATTCCTTAAAAGTGACTAACTCTGAAGCAAGTTGGTGCCTCTAGCCAAGAAGGGCTCCCAACTTACAATGCCTTAGTGGAAATTTTCAAATTTTCAAAAGTTTCAAAGTTGCAAGATAAAGAAAATGTCCAAGTTCATCGAACCAGCTGATTTTAGGGTTTTGGAGATTAAAGCAAACCTATTTCAAACCCTAAGTCTATTTAAGACATCTCTTCAATGCAAAACTCATCATTATTGCAGGTGCCGTCCAAAGGAGAAGAGTGGAGCAGCAGATTTGAAATTATATTTCATGATTCAAGAACTTAAGTTTGCTGATTCTTCATCAAATTTTTCAGACCAGCAACATAAGACCTTGCTTTTTTGTGTTTTTTCATCCAGAACATCAAATTTTTGAAGGAGAAGGTCAAAGAATTCAATTTTCAGCCTTCTGAGTCTTGTCACCTCATTCTTTTGAAGAATTTTTCAAGAAATTCATCAAGTTGCAGCAGCTGTTTTTCTATTTGCATGTCAGTGAAATCCTCAGAGTTTTCAAATTTTGATCATCTGGGTCCTCTCAAATCAGTCTTTTGAAGAAAACACATATCACAGTTTTTTTCAAGCAAATTTCAAATATTAGGGTTGGCTGTTTTTTCAATCAGCCCTCAGTGTTTTTCAAATCTAATCAACTAGGTTCACTCCAAATTGTATTATGAACAAAACCCAAGTGCCAGCTTTTTTCGTGAAAAATTGAAGAAATTAGGGTTTGCTGTTTTTTCAATCTAAATTCAAAATTTTCAAAAACGGATGATCTAGGTTGTCTTGCAACAAAATTCTGAGCAAAACCGATATCTCAGAAAAATTGTGAAAAATTTGTCCATTTGAGGAAGATAAACCAGCATTCTAAAAATAGAAAGTTGCTCAAAACTTGTCTGAACCTAGGCGAGTTTACAGTCATTCTTCAAGTTTTTCATAATGGAGTACACTCCCAATGATTTCAAGGTCAAATCAGCTCTCTACCATGATTTCATCAAAACAGCTGAGATAGACTTGCATCACATCAAGCTGATGTTTGATCTACACGCTTTGGAGAGCACAGGCAACACTTCAATCAGAAACTTGGGACACTTCGGACTCCTCGCAGCAGCATCTATTCCTATTTCAGTTCAGAGCCTCGAGTCCATAATCGCTTGCATCAAGCATTACAATCCAGCTACACAAGAGATCCAATCAGTAGATGGCAGATTGATTTGTAGTCTGAAACCTGACATGATTGAAAAATGTTTCTCCATTCCCCCTTGGCCTGAAACTATCACTATCTCAAAGGGCGAATGTGAGAGGATATGTAAAATGCACAAAGACAAGTACAGTAAGAAGATTGCACAAAGGTGGATGAAGGAGAAGCATAAGACTTTGCCTAAGAACATTGGGCGAGGCGAGTTCAAAGATGAGATTGCTATCATAATCACCTTGCTCAATAGGGTAACTGGATCAGAAGATTCTACCAAGTTTTAGCCTTGGATGTTCTACGCTATACCCCATATCATGAAGAAGACTGAGTTCTATGATTGGGCGACTTTGATCAATGACAACCTCCATCAGCAGATAACAGAGTATTTCCAAATTCATGAGTTCCATATGGTTTCTTACCTAGTCTACCTAGTGGCCTATCAAGGTCAATTCAGGGGGTTGAACACCGAGGCATCGTTGAGCGTACAACATATCTACAACTACTATCCTCAGTTGGAATTCACGAAGTCACTACATCACTACAAGAGGGTGAATGAAGCTTTCCTGATATACACAGTGCGGGACCTAGACAATGAATTGCACGTCCGTATCTCTTCAGTCACCAAGGCAGCAATGGCGGAGTAGGCAGATTGGTTCATACAATTTCCTACTTTCACCTATCTCAGAGTCTATGGCTATTTCGGTGCTCCACTCATGCTGCCAAGGTACCCGTCAGACGAAGTTGTCTTCATGGAGTTCTTAAGGCAAGCACATGATGTCCACGCATTCTTGAGGAATAGAAAGAAACCCGCCCTCAATTTTCCATTGGGACTAGGAATCTATACATGCAGGACAACAACAGATGCTAAAACCATGGGAGATGAGTTAGACAAACTCGGCCTCAAGCCTTACAACGAGAGACGATCATATGATCCTCATGGTGTCTACGCTACTCGACTTGAGAGAAACTATGCTCATATATCCGCTCTTGAAGATTGCTAGGCCAATTGCATAGATGAGTTCGAGGTGCGGAGGCATAGTTACAGCAGGCTCACTCTTCACCAAATGAAAGACTGCTTATCAGAAGACATTGAAGGGTTATCAGATGATGATGAGGATATGCTTCTCCCAATGTATGCTCAAAAGCGAATCGAAGATCAGCCCCTTCCTCAGGTCAATTGGGCTAATAAAGAGTCCCTCAGTTGAAGACAGGACAAGACAAGTCCTCGAGCATAGCAAGGTCTTCCTAATCCTTAAGAGGAAAAACTCCATTCCAGCAGCAAAGTCGCCAAGGACACTTCCCTCTTCTTCCAGAGCACAGTCAAAAGGGAAAGGCAATAGGTCAACTAAAAATGTAAGAAGAAGGTTAGACTTCTCAAGCATAGTTATACAGGAGTAGCCAACAGCTGAAGCAGAAGCTCCTCCTGATGAGCCCGTACCTCAGAAAGAAGCAGAGGAGCCGCCTTTAACACATGATTCTATACCTTTAACAGGGTCTTCGCCAATTCACATCGACCTAGATATTGAAGAAGATGAAGAAATTGCAATTGTACCTCCCAAAGAAGTTAGTAAAGATACTACCGTGTCTTGTCTTGAGAGCTCCTTGGGAAGGGTGAGAAGAAGACCTTCATATCAGGTGAATTTTGATGACCTTGATAACATCTATTAGGAACCTCCTAAGAAGAAAGCAAAGAAGCAAGTCCACTTTGATAGTAATCCTGATGGTGAGATAGTCATGGAGACTGCATTACCCCCAGAGGACAAGAACAAAGATGAAGTTGATATGGACGACTTCGTGATGATCAAGGCTAATCTTGGTAAAAATACCAGACATGTGAATGTCAGTTTGTTCAAAGTTGTTTCTGAAAGCCTTCAAGAAAGAGTGCTCAAGGATGGAGAAGACAAAGCAACCCTCAATGCTGAAATACGACAACTCAGGCTCTTCATTTCAAACCTTGTCCAGGGTACTTCACAGGCTACTCAGTTGCCGCCCCAAGTTTTAGAGACACCAGCTGATCATCATCAGTTGAGACAACTGGTTATTTGTGGGAAGGAAACTCAAGAGTGGATCGAGAGTTTCATTGTCAGAGGAAAGGAGATCTTGGCACGGATGTTTCAGTTGAGAGAAAACGCTCATGAGCTATGTCAAGGTATCAAGGGTTTGAACAATCAATGGCTGAAGTAAAACCAAGGCACGAAATCATAATTGCTGATTTGGATACAGCCTATAGTTCAACGGCTTCAAAAGAGCACAAGAGGTAGATCCTTGCTTGGAGAGAGCGTCATGTCTTCAAGGTTAAAACCTACGAGAGGATATCCGAGGAGTTTATTGCCTACAGACAAAGGATGATTGAAGCTCTTTTTTTCATCAAAGAGTTTGTCATTGAGATTCCTTCTCGATACAGTCTTGAAGATGGTTCCTATGTCGGACTCAATGAAGTGCAAAATCAATTTCAGAATGTTGTTCACAGATGTGATGGCAGCAATTTAGTTGGTAGGAGAATGAGTCATATTTCGATGATGTCAGCAAAGTTTGAAAAAGCGGCCAATGAGGTTGAAGATTTCCTAAAATCAATTGCAGATGGAGAGGATATCTTAGAAAAGCGTAACTTTGCTATTGATGGTATAGATGCACCGAATCGGGACACAATTTCCAGCTTTCTAGCAGATGTGATTGAAATCTAAAGCCGCTTTCTTCTAGAAGCTTTCTTCCAGCTTTCTTTCTATTCTCGAAACAATTCTTATCCATTCTTTGAGGAGAGAAAGAAGATAAATTGTAATAGTTGGCATTTCCTGCTTTTCCTGCTTTCTTAGGTGTTAGATGTTATCTTCTTTCTAGATTTAGAAATAAAGCTTGTTTGCTGAGCAAGCCCTAGTTGTAAAAGCAAGGAGATTTTAGGGTTCCCTACTCCTTTTGCTTGCCTATAAATAAGAGCCTTTGCTCATTAGTTTTCTTTAACCATGCTAGTGATAACAAAACGCTGAGCCTAAGTGCCTTCTATTTGTTATTCAGTGTTGTTCAATTGTTTATGATAGCGAATTGTTGAGTCTCTTTTAGCCAACAAGTAGTTGTTGTAATTGTTGTTCTCTTTGTGTAAGAACAAGATTGCAAGCCTCTTTAGCTGCAATTTCTTGTTCCGTGCATGTTTAGTGTAATCTTTGTTCCAAGAAGTTTGAGAAATAAAATCATGAGCCTCCTTTGCCTTGGTATAACGTCTCAGATTTCCGTTTATTGTGTTATGCTTTTATGAACTTAATTTCAACTTACATTGAAAGTAAGTAGGTGTATGTTGGGAAAGAGTTTATTGAAGCACTTTGTCAGAGAATCAACCTTGTTCATTTCTAATTCTCTTGCTTGCGTATTACTTGAGATATTAGAAACGTCTTTAGCTTAAGTTAGTCGTAGTTGGAATTCTTAATCAGAAAATCTCAACTGCGGCGTTTGTGTTTTATAAACCTTGTGCTCTAGCTAAAACAAAAAAGATAGGTGAATTAGTTTTAATTTACTTTCTTTCACACCATCAGCAAGAGGGAGCTTCCCCTCCTAATTTGAAGAGCAGTTTTACTGTGCATAGCTGTCTGTTTCAAATTCACATTCCAAAGGTGCGAATTTAAACGCCAACAAAGCCCAAAATATATGGTCAGGCAATGGAGCTTTTGGAACAAAAATTGGAGGGTGAAGTTGCTTTGTTATGCCCACAGACATGGACAAGCCAATTCATTTGACGTGCCCAAGTAGGAAGATGGCCTTTATGGGCTCAATATTTGAGCTCAAATTAAGGTCAGTTTTTTGGATTGAGGGCAGATTGGAGATAGAAGCAATGAAGCTCATTCTGGGATGAGAGTTCATGGTGGCCAGCGTGCGTATTGAGTAAACTCTAATATATCTTCAAGGTTCATTGCTGCCCTCTTGGATCTGAAAATTTCCAAGGGCATGACATTGATCATGGCAAGGATGATAATTAAGGCAGAGTTCCTCGAGGGCGTGGAGGATACAATTGACATAGCTTGGCTAGGTGAAGGCATCCCTCGCCAAAAACATATGCATTTTGTGTTTACTCCTAGGTGGTCGTGAAAAGATATCCCTTTTTGCTCAATATTAAAAGGGCTGGTGGGCGAGACACAGAATTAGGGTTGAGCGTGGCTTCAATTTCCTAAAGAAATTCTTGAGTTTCGAGCTTTTCTTTGGATGGAGTTGGATGTTGAAATTTGCCAATTTTTTGCTCTCAATCGTGGATAGGTGATCGCGATGCAAGGTCGAGGAATTTTGGTTCGGTGATGGCCATTTAAGGTCATATGCGACTATGTTTTTTTGTGATTTTGCACAATGCACATCATGGTTTTGTCGAAATCTGCTACTCTGCATGGGAAAGATGAATATTGTCTCCTATGATGCATGTTTTGGAAATACATGCAATTCCTCATCAAATTTTTTGTATACTCAATTAGAGGAACCGATCTGGGATCACAAGGTAATCAATGTAAAAAACTCTGCCTTGCATGGCCTTGAGTCTTGATGCTAATGTGTCGAGTCATGGGTATAGGTCATGCTCTTTTGGGTTGCCTTTGCAACAAGATGAATGTAATTACCATTTTCGATTAATAAAATTTCCTCTTATGAATCAAAATAAATAAATAAATATTTATATAATATAACAATATTTTTAAGCATACACCTCAAAAATGATATCTCTCGGCATCTACATAGATTTTTCTAAATATAGGTATGCTAGTACATAAACTTTATGCAAGATATTATTGTGTGTTTAAGAAGTCTAAGGTGATTGCACTAGAAAAAATTCATTGAGAGATGAGGGATGAAACTGTGCCTAGTTTGGCATAGATTACTTTAGCAGTTAAGAAGTACTCATGAAACTATGGGGCATTGACCACAAGATGGAGGTTGAACATTATTCATTCCCAATTTGTGTCATGTGGGATAAATTTCAATGTGTATAGTAAAAGTAACATCTCCTCTAGGTTATATTTGTAAATGGCGCATCAATTACAAAAGAAGCACAAAAGCGGATCAAGTGCATAGGGTAGAGAAATGAAGATAGCAAAGGATCAAAGCAAGCTGCAACGAGAGAAAAAAGATGTTGCTCGCAGTGAATTGGAATGCCATAATTACGATGTGATCTGTTCAAAATGTGAGAATCACATAGATGTATCTGAGTTCACCAATAAGCAGTGCTCCTGAGGGCACATCCCCTACCCTAGTAGCCCCATCCCCATCCCAGAAATGTTTCAGGGACTTGCGGACTCCTCAGAAACTCCCCCTACCATTGCATCTAACAATGACTCCAATTTTGATATAGACCTGCCAATTGCATCTGCTGATTAGGGACACCCATATATTTTCTATGTTTTTGTCATTTTATAGTTGAAACTTGGAGCCTTTTGGCATTTTGTTATAATTCTTATTTAATATGTATGCACATTGACAATGAAAGCATTTGAATTTTGTTAATTTGTTTGTCAATTCTCATGCGAAATCTCAAATCAAGTCTAATGTTATGTATTAATCTTCTAAAATGTCTATAAAAAATTCTTTATAAATGTTATGATATGAATATTTGAAATTTCTCTATATTTTTAAAAATATCCATATTTTTTTAATAGCCATCCCCTATCGTCCCCTTAAAAATGACCCAAAGTACCCCCATACCAGAAACACGTCCCGCCATCCCTTGTCGTCCTCGTCCCTGAAACTTGGGGGAGCATAGCCAATAAGGAATCTCTCATACTACCTAATCAAGCCCTAAATGGGAAATTTTTAGGAGACAAATTTACAAGAATCACGATAGAAGATAGGATCACGCAGAATTGGGACACCGAATTGATTCTTAACTTCCTCCCTAAAGGATTTTTCACCGTTGGTTTACAAAACAAGGATGAACTGGACAAATTCTCAACGGTAGCCCATGACAAAAAGAAGAATCTTACCTTTTGTGCCAAAATGGGAACCAAATTTCAACCCTAGAGAAACAAAAATCTAACTAACGGACCAATATGAATAAGATTGTACAATCTCCTTCTTGAATACTAATTGCAAGGATGCTCAACTAAAATTGGAAACGGCATGGGCAAAACATTGGAGATTGATCTAAGAGGAGGAGAATCCCTTATCAATGCAAGTAATAAGTTGATTGCAATTAAAGAATTTTGAGCTTGATCTCCCTCTATACTGCCTCAAGCTTATGGAAACAAGTGGTTGAAATCAATATCCCAAAAAATTTCTAAGGTGCAAAAGCAAAGCGCATAATGAGGTTTCTTGCCATCATCCTGTTAAACCCATGATGCAATGGACCCCAAAAAATAACTGTGCAAGATGATCAGAAAATTGTGACCCCAATAACACAAAACATCACTAAAGACAATCAGCACAGGTTGAAGGAGAAGAATCTAATGAATATGAGACAAGCAATAATGATGAGATTGATGTTGTTGACTCCAAAAGGTTAAGACAATCAGCTTCCAAGCATCTCAACTTGGGAATCAATGTGTCGGGCCTCAAAAAGGGCAACAAAACCAATAAACAAAAAAGAGAAGAGCATGCCCTAAATTGTGATCAGACATCCATCAAAACTTACTTTCTATGATCTAAGGGAGGTGCCCCCTATTGTAGGGAACCTAAGTCGGTTCGGTTTGGGGACGGGTTCTGCACGAACCCGGTACGGGTAAGGCAAAAACTTTTAGGGTTTGGGTACATATATATCGTGTATATATATATATATATATATATAATATATGTATATATGTATTATATATACAAAAAAAAAGAGAAATATAGAGAATTGTAAAACTAAATCATTTCATAGTATGATACTTGATCATTTATCAATGCCAAATGCCAAAGATAAATATTAAATGCCAATTGATAGTTGAAAAATATTCAAATAAAATTACTGAATTACAAAATGTAGTTCATGAAACATTGAAACATGATTCAATGTTCATTGTTCAAGTGCTCATCAATCATCAAAAGGATTGTCAGAATCATCGTGACTTGGATTTTGAGCGGTTTGAACTTCAAAATCATCATCATTTGAACCCAAAGCGGATCCAACACCATGTGATATGTCATCAATATCACCCACATCATCCATAGTGGCTCTAGCAAGATCCTGAATGGTTGCATCCAAGTCAGTAGACTCGGGTGCTACATCCCAAAGCCTCGCTGCCCCCTGCCTGTATTGAGGATCCTTACGTGACAGAAGACGCAAATTGGAATGAATATACACTAAGTCTTCAGCTCTTTTTGCAGCCAACCGGTTACGCTTCACTGAGTGGATAAAGGAGTATGTACTCCAATTCCGTTCAGCGGCATAAGAGCTTGCAACCTGGAGAGAAAACCAACAAAATTAAAAATAAAATAAAAAAATGCAAGATAAATTCAAGAATGTTAAGTGTTAAATTTTACAATACAAGTGGCAAAAAAAAAAACTTACTTGTGAGAGGATCTTGATTGCAAGAGGTTGGAGGTACATATAATCTTGACCATGGAGGTACCACCATGTAAGAGCATCCATTTTGTATTGGTCTCTAGCAACAGAAGAGGTATGATTTTTTGATTTTCCTATGATAAACATTCCAAATTCTCTCATGACACTTGTATGCACTTCTGGATCACTGAACATTCTACTAAATGTCGTCTTATACCCATTAGCAACTTCAGAATCTCTATATGGCGGTATTCTCCCTAGGATAGAAAGTACTTCAGTGGTATAGTACCTCGGAGATAGGGCATATGCAAGGAGGTGCAATGGAGTTGTCATCTTGTTCCAACGATGAAGAACAATTGCTTCCACCCTTTTGTACAAGGTGTCTTCAGGATCATTCTCTTTTTTTTTTTTTGTATTTTTATTTTTTCCAACATTGTGTCCATGCTATCATAGACATCCCCCAAGCATGGTTCATCTGTATCAGCAAACCGAAGCATAGACATGATAGGTTTGGTGAACTCCAATACATAATTCACACGATCCCACCAATCGTCATGCAAGATCAATGCCTTGACCTTTTGGGCCCTCTCTGAATTTGATTGCTTCCATATACCCCATTGGTTGCTAATAACCATTTGACTCAATGCATCTTTCACCTTCACAAGTCGTCTCAGAACAATTGTGTGAGATGCAAACCGGGTCTCAGCAACCTAAGAACATGTTAATAGTAAGTTAATAATACATTTAAAATATGTAAATAATGCAAAAATTATTTTATTCAATTATGTAAAACATGACATAAATGATAAATGAAACTAAATAAATTAAATTTACCTTCAACAATTCCAATCTTGAAAAAGTTCTGAAAATTGCTTGTGACATATGGTGGTTTGTCACAAACATCTGGATCTCCTCAGACTCTTGGTATATTTCTTTCACCCACTCTATTTGGTTGCCAATTGCTTGCATCACCAAATTGAGGGAGTGTACGGTGTACAGTGTCCAAAAGATGTGCTCATATCTAGCCTCTACCAAAGCACCTACAGCCCTGCAAACTTTTGCATTGTCCGTAATTACTTGGACAACATTTTCACTACCCGCCATCTCTATGGAGTCAATGAGAATCCTGGAAATGAACTCTGCATCTTTCACTTCCCCTTCACAGTCAACCGCCCTCAAAAACATTGCCCCCTTGGGGGACACTACAATAACATTAATCAATGGACGGTTTTTGCAATCTTTCCATCCATCGGAAACAATAGATACACCTGTTTCAACCCAAGAATCTCTAATTGGTTTTAGTTGGGCCTCTATAGATTTCTTCTCTTTTTGCAATAAGGTGGTACACACCTTTTCATACCCAGGACTTGTGAAACCAGGAGGTGCACTATTTATTGCTGACACCATGTCCCGCCAATATGGTGATCTCACCAAGTTGAATGGAAGACCATTGGCATAGAGGCAACGTGCAATTTTTTCTTCAGCAATATCTCTTGCCTCCATTTTAAATGCTTTCTCTAATGGACCTCTCTTGCGGGTGGTGGTTTCTGGTTCTTCATCTTCTTCTTCCGTAGAGGGTATGGACAAGAAGGGATGTCTAGAGGGGTCTTGTTAATGATATTGCAGCTTCAATGCTCCTTCCAAATGTACTTTATTAAATGAAGCATAAATTAAATGATAGCCCGTGGGCTATTTAATTTCTATTCGTTTGTTTTTGTATTAACTTCATTTTATGTTTTGACTATGGCCAACATGAGAAGATACGAATTCATCTTGATAATCAAATCTTTTATTAGAAGACATTTAATAATTGTTTATCAATTGAGGCCGACTTCCATTTATGAAGAGACGTGATTTCATGGAGGCTGACATGAAGGATTTGAAGGGATGTGTCTCTCCCATTCATTTGTATATATACACATCGATTCGCCCATTGTAATGATTCCAATTCAGTTCGGTTATTAACATAAGTGCGAATATATATTATACAGTGCAAACATATGCAGTGCGAAGATCATCTTGTGCGCATTATCAGGAAAGTGCAAATTCCTTCATGTGTGATATATCTCATCCCATAGTGCGAATCATTTGTTAGCAGATTGCAGATCATCAAAGATCAGAGGTTGCAAATATCTTATTAGGAGACTGCGAATCATTAAAGAACAAGAGATTGCGAACTCTGTCAAATCAGATCTCTGTCAAAGAGTGAATTCTGTCAAGTGCGAATCATTCTCAAGTGTGAATTCTGTGAGGTCAGTTTTCTGTAAGTTCCTCAAGACCAGACTGCAAACTGTTCAAGGTCAGTTTGTAAGTCATTTAGGGGCAGTCTACGAATTCGTATAAGACTGAACTTGAGTCTTAAAGTGTAACAGTTTGGTTCTGTTCTTCATTCTATTCAAGGTGCTGAATATTGGTTTGTGTTGGGCCTCATTGTAATTTGTAAAGTTGCCACTGATATCATAAATATAAGAGAGATCTTTGTTGCTGAGTTTTTCTCCCTCAAGAGGAGGGTTTTCCCAGGGTATCTGCTGTGTTATTTTGTCTGATTTTGAATTATTTTCTGTGCATTTAATCTGTTCACCTAAAATTTACAAGCTTCCAACTATTTGAGTGGGTAATGTTGATTTTTTCTTTCCGGAACTATAACTACTTTGTTTTCCTCTTGCAACCAATTTGTCAGCATCTTGTTGTTCTTTTATAAATGCTGCTATTTGTACAGCAGACAACCCCCTTCTTATCTGGGCCCTCACACATATTAATCCCTTTACCACTAGGGCCCATAAAATGAAGTTTCACTCGGTAATAGGAGCTATTATATTGTGTATTGCAAAAATTACACTTCCAAACAAACCCCCACCTCCAGGAATTTGTGAAATTCTTGTGGTATGACTCCATAAAGGAGATCCTTTATCAATTTTGAACTTTTGGCTTCCCTCCCCACCCACTGAACTTTGACTACTGGCCATTGTTGCAATCTATAAAAAAATGAAAAAAAATATATATACTTGAAAAACTTCTTCACAAACTTGAAAAAATCCATCAAAAACTAAGAAACTTAAAAAAATTCATCAAAAGATTAAAGAATATGGTTTAAATGCATACCTTGAACACTTAAATCTCCTTTGTAGAAGCTATTTGCCACTCCACAATCGATCTCCTTCAAATGCAATCACCTCCCTTCAAAATGCTAAGATGGAAAGAAAATATGGAGAGAGCAAAATGAGAGGTAAAAATGAAATGTTTTAGTGTTGAAAGGCCTCATATTGGGTCGTTTTAGGGTTAAGAGGCAAAATAGAAATTAAAAAATTGTTTTTTTTTAACTTTTG
>VDFB02122331.1:0-57488 GCA_007258455.2 Sequoia sempervirens | reverse complement strand
TTTATTAGGGCTTAGCAGTAAATCTTGCATGCATTGCAAGACTGTAGATGACTCAAGGTGATTTTAGGGTTCCCTACACCTTGATGTATATAAATAAGAGCTTTTGCTCATTTGTAAATAACTTTTGCTTGAGAGAGAAATATATGATGCGCCTACCTTGCCCTCAATATTGCTCTTTTGGTATTTGTTCATGTGTCTTTACTATTACGATTAAGTGTTATGCCACATAGGGTTTCATGCAATTGTAATGGTGAATTCTTTCCATAGTTTAGATAAATCTGTTTTGTGCATCTTTACCATTATGATCAATTGTTATGCCACATAGGGTTTCATGCTATTGTGATGATAAATATGTTTTGTGAGTCTTTACTATTATGATCAATTGTTATGCCACATAGGGTTTCATGCGATTGTCATGGTGAATTCTTCCCATAGTTTAGAGAAATCTGTTTTGTGCTTAATAAACTTGTTCAGATTGAGATGATAGTTGCGCCACCTTTCCTTCAAGTAGAGAATCTGCACTTGGTTATCGTGTGTTGTCGTGGACAATAAACTAATTCGGATTGAGATAATAGATGCGCCACCTTTCCTTCAAGTAGAGAATCTGTATCTAGTTTATCGTGTGATGTTGTTACCAAGAAACTTGTCTAGATTGAGCTGATAGTTGCGCCACCTTGCCTTCAAGTTGAGAATCTATACACGTTTATCGTCTGATAGTCAAACCTTGCTCCGTTTCCTCATGCTCTGTTTTCTTGAGGAGATTGGATAGAATTTAAGTAATTAAGTTTAGTTGTAGTTAGTGGATCTGCAAAACCAAAAAATACTCAGCTGCAACGTATAGTTTTTTCAAGAAAGCCTTGTACCTCTACAGCTGAAACAAAAATACAGGACATAGTTTAGTTTATTTCCCTTTGCAAGTATTTTTGTCAAAGCACAACGAGGGAGCTTCCCCTCCTAATTTGAAGAGCACTCATTGCGTAGTGTGCATAGGCTGTTCATAACAACTTTTACTCCAGAGGTGTTAGTTGTTACGCCAACAGAACACAAAATGTAGTTGCTGATGCTTTATCTTGTCGCCCACACTTGAGCTCCATGGCTGGGATTGCCGAGGATTGGAGGCACCTGATAATGGCAGAGTATGCTAAGGACAGTTGGGCTACAGGGATTGTCGAGGGGTTAGTGCAGGATGACAGATACACAGTTGTAAATGATCTTATCATTTACAAGGGGAGAATCTACTTGATCCCAGGATCGGGGATGAAGAACACAATTTTGAGGGCCTTTCATGATGCACCCATGGCAGGACATCCCAGATACTTCAAGACCTACAAATAGATACGAGAGTGATTCACCTGGAAGGGCCTTAAATCAGATGTTCTACAGTATGTCAGAGAATGTCCTCTTTGTCAACAAAATAAATAGGAGCACACACACCCTGCGGGCTTACTTCAGCCACTTCCGATTCCTGATAGGAAGTGGGAGTGTTTGTCGATGGACTTTATTACTGGTTTTCCGAAAGCCCAGGGACGGGACTGTATATATGTGGTGTTGGATCGTTTGACTAAGTATGCTCACTTCTTTCTGATCACATCTATATATTCAGCTATGTAGGTAGTAGAGTTGTTCTTTCATGAGGTATTTAGATTGCATGGATTGCCTCAGAGCATCGTTAGTGACAGAGATAGCCGGTTCTTGAGTCATTTTTGGCAAGAGCTATTTAGGCTATGTGGGACAAAACTCACTCCGAGTACTAGTTACCACCTGCAGACAGATGAACAGACGAAGATACTGAACAAGTGGGTGGAAGGGTACCTCAGGAATTACATCGCAGGACAACAGAAGGGGTGGGTCAAGTGGTTATATCTTTGTGAGTATTGTTACAATACCACTTATCATCTCTCCATTTAGATGACACCATTCATGGCCTTTTATGGGTATGATGCGCCGAGCTTTTTGGATCTCTTGTTGAGCGACAGTCGTGTGCCTACTGCTGGTGATCTATTACAGGAAAACCAAGATATTATGAGGGCTCTATGGGAGAATATTTAGAGGGAACAGAACCAAGAGAAACAGTATGCAGATCAGAAGAGGGTTGAGTGCTCTTTTGAGGTTGGTGATATGGTGTACTTGATGTTGCAGCCATACAGACAGTCCTCTCTTAAGAAGAGTGGTGCAGAAAAACTTAAGCCACGCTACTATAGACCATTTAGGATTATCAAGAGAGTGGGAGAGGTGGCTTATGAGTTGGAGTTTCCTACAGACAGTAGAGTACATAATGTGTTTTATGTGTCACGCCTCAAGAAGGCATTAGGACATCGTGTGGTTCCTTCCACAACTTTGCCACCCCTGGATGATGAGGGGAAATTGATTTTGGTACCCGAGGCTATATTGGATGTTTGTGAGAGGACTTTGTGGAGGCACGTCATCAAGGAGTACTTGATCAAATGGAGGGACTTGTCAGTTGAGGATGCGACATGGGAGAGTGACGAGATCTTACAACATCCAGAGTTGAGATTGCTTGGGGACAAGCCATTTCAGGAGGGGCGGATTGTAAAATCCCCTTCCAGTTAGAGAGTGACACATCAGCATGATTAGCCTATCAGTGGCCCTCGTAAGCTAATGGGGCATGATTAGAGGGTCGTTTGGCAATTACCCAGTTGATTGGTTGGCTCATTTTTTGGTCATATGAAGGTTTACCAATATTCATCATTGATATTTCTAATTTTGGAAACCTTATGTTATATTATGATGTTATGTTGCACTTTATTAGTGAGATTATATTTTATATTATTATAAAGTGCAATATTAAAATATTATTATGACAAGCTTCTAGAAGTCAAATTTTATATTATTTTTGATGGGCCGACTTCTTGGAGAAAAAGAATAAATAGACATTGAGGGTTCATTTCCTATCATCCAGATTTGAAGAATAACTTGTCAATTTCAGTTGTGGAGCCAAGGGTTTTTGCAAAGTGATTTCTTGTCATTGGGAACGTCAACTCCCATTGATAGCATAACTGAGGGAGTTAAATATCTCTTGAAGGGTTGCAGATTTGGAGGTGATACTTCAGTCACTTCATTGTGTCAAAATTAGTGGCCAAGGGCCAATTTTGAGGAGTACGATTTTGGAGAAGCATTGCATTCTTTCTTGGCATCAAATTGTTGCATTCCTGGCATCGAATATTGGAAGGAGAAGGTCTGATATTATTTTGAGATTCTGAAGATAAAACTCAGTCATATAAGGGACGCCATTAGAGGCACGATTTTGCTTGCAAGAGCCTATACTTCCATCGATTTCTCTTTCAGCTTAGGGCGCTCACTTCCTTGGGTCTTGTTGATCATATTTAATGCTTATAGAGGCCTGGAATCTTTGAGGATTATTTTATAAAAATCATTTTCATCAGAACAGGTGCGGCTGATTCAGAAATTCGAAATTGGGCTCTTGAGGTCTTCATTCTTTGTGATATTGCTTGCTTCTTCATTGGGGACTCAAGGCGACTTCAAGCTCTAGGTTCCTTTGAATATTTCATGCTATTTTCATGTCATTTAGATGCATATTAGAAGGTATTGCTTTAGGTGAAAGTTTGTATCAGATTTGAGCTTTATTCATGTGGATGTAAGCCAAGAGTCTAGGCATCTTCTCTCATCATCATTGTAGAACGGTTGCATATTCAATAAGATATCTGCAGTTGGGAGCTTTCTATTGTTGTATTGTCCATTTGAAAATTACATGAAGATGTATGCCAACTGTTTGACATAATGCCAATATGCTGTAGTTGCATTTAATTCATATGATATTTCATCTATTTGCATTTGAAAACATAAAAAGAGTTTGCATTGCATCTAGGATCTTGTTTAGACACTATAGATACTTTTGCAATCATTCTTGTGCATTGGTTATCACTTGAAAGCATCTATATCAGACTGAAAGAATCAGATCGGCAAACAATAACTTGCACACAAAGTGTTTGACAATATTCCTTGAAGATAAAAATCAGAAAATTGAAGATAGATATTGCAAGGGATATTACAATACAACTGTTTGATCCCATCAATTTTGGTGCCAACTTTTTGTAGCATTAGGTTGAGGGAGTGGACAATACGAAGTGTCCAAAAAATGTGTGAATATCTATAATGTCCCCATTTTGGAGGTAGTTTGATTTAATTAATTAAGTTGTCCAAAATAATGATTATTTTATGAGGATGACTAATTAGTTATTTTAATTAAATTAAAAGTGGTATTAAGTTAATTATTTATAAGGTTATCAAATAAATCAATATTCTAAGGTGACCTTATATTTAATTAATTTAATAAAGTGACTTGAATTTAAAAATATATCATAAAGTTACTTAATAAAAATAAAATAATGTTCTAGAAGCTTCTTGAAAAATTGGAGAAAAAGAATAAATAGAGGGGTTGCCTAAGCTTCTAGACAGGCAGATTTGATGTTGATGTTTGTCATTTCATCTTGTGGAGCCTAGGGTTTCTGCATATTGCTTCTTTGTCATAGGAAACAAAAACTTCCTATTGATAGCAATTTTGAGGGTGTGAAATATCACTTGAATTATTGTAGGTGAGGGAGAGGTTACTTCAGACTTCTCATTTGCACGAAATTTGTGGCCTAAGGCCAATTTTGCTAAACTTCGATTGGAGAGCATATTTGGAGATATTTTATATGAGTCTACATCACCTAGATTCGATATTATATACTCAGATTTTTTATCAGTCATACTCAGATTTCATATCAGCCATCGACTTCACTCATGGAGGCATTGTCTTGCACCGATTTGATTCCTTGATAGAAGCACTTCATTTGTGGGAGTCCATTGATGATTATTGAAGCTTGGGAGTCAATCTCTCAGCTGCTATTATTTATCAGACATGGCGACCAGCGTGTGAGGTAGAACGATTTTGCATCATAGGCACTTCATCTTGGATTGATTTCATCTAGGAGTGGAGGCGCTTCATATTAGAGGTCCAGGTGACTTTGTTGGAGGCTTTGTCGGCAACCAAGAGGCTGCATATTATTTTATATCTACCATTACATCAGAAACAGGGGTGGCAGCATAGGTGGTTCGATTTGAGCTTGGGAGGCTTCATTCTTATGAGATATTGCTTGCTTCTTCACCAACAAGCATAGGCGACTTCAAATATCAGGTTCCTCTTGATTTGTATGCCATTCTATGAACATTTAGATGCATTTTATGGTAGCTGATTATAGGCGCACTTTACTTCAGACTTGATTGTAAACATTGGGTTGGTTGTAAGCCAAGAGTCTTGGCATTCACATTATATCCTATGTAGAAGGTTTGCATTTTTAATAAAGATACCAGCTGGTGGAAGTTTGCAATCATTGTATTAGTCTTCTGATCTTTGTATAAGGATGCATGTCAATTGTTTGACAAAATGCTTTAGGCTGTAGATGCATTATTTACCCATAGAAACTCATGTAAATGCATTTTAAAAAATACAAAAAGAGATTGCACTGCTGTTAGAAGTTATTTTCAGTCATTGTAGAAGTCTTTATAGCTTTAATATTCAGTTTGGCAACACAAATTTCGAGCAAGAAAACTCAGACCAGCAAACAAGACATTTCATGCAAACTGTTTGACAATATTCCTTGGGCAAGAAATCAGAAACTTTATATCAGAATTAGCAATGGATATTACAATATCGCTCCTCAACCAATAACCTAGCAGCCCTATAATTTTTTGCATTGTTTGTTATAACTTGCACAACATTTTGAGGGCCCACTTCATCAATAGCTTGACAAAGAATCTTAGCATTAAATGCGCCATCCTCACCTCTCCTTCACAATGCACTGCTGTCAAAAACATTGCCCCTTTAGGGGGCACTGCAATAACATTGATCAATGGGCGATTTTTTGCATCTTTCCATCCATCAGAAATGATGGTCACCCATATTTCAATCCATGAATCCCTTATCGGCTTCAAGGAGTCCTCTACAAGTTTTACCTCTTTATCTAATAAGGTGCTACGCATCTTCTCAAAACCTGGGTCCTTATACCCTTTTGGAGCCTCATTAATAGATTTCACCATTTTTTTCCAATATGGTGAGTGTACAACATTGTATGCCAATCCATTCGCACAGACACATCTCGTTATGTCTTGATCGACAATCTCTCTAGCCTCATTTGAAATGCCATTTCCAACAGTCCCTTTGATCTCTTATGTGTAGAGGCCATAGGTTGCTCTTTAGGAATGTTGTCATGTCCCCGGACTAGTAACATTGAAATCAATGATATTGGAAAACAAGTAAATAAAATAAATATTTAAAATACAGATATAAATCATTACGACTTAATATTATTATAATTACCATCGATCATATTACAATTATAATTACCAAAAGGTTAATATTATAATTGTAATTATGGAATATGAACAAACTAGCAATTTAAATATCCTAAATAAATACTATAATATAAATATTAACAATTCAAATATTATAATTATAATGGATATTATAATATAAATGTCATAAACTAAACCAATAGATATTTTTTTAAGTGATTTCTATCATAATCATAAGAAAATCAATACTGAATAATCAAATATAATATGGCCATTCCTGAGATACAAATACTCGATACTAGAGTCATTATAATAAATAAATAATATATATTGACAATACAAATTAATGATGTAGCGTATTATTATAATTATCATAATTACAATAGTGGCAATTTAAATACCATTATAAATATATGTAACTTCCATTTTATCATTATATTATAATTATAATTATATATATTGAACAACTAATATTATTATAATAATAATAAAAATAATAAAGAAACTAATATAAAAATAAGAATAGAGGTATTAAAAAGGAAACATCGAATAATAAGTAAATACATCCTTATTGGCAAGTGATGAGCTATCAAGAAACACGGTTAGGAAATAAACTAAAATACAAACTATAAGTATTAAATGATTATGTTTATAATGGACAAGAGAAGCAAAAGAGACATGATATTCGATATAGGAACATTACAAGAAAAAATCTTATGCTTGAACGTGAACACAGGAGCAGCGCCTCCGCCCTTAAGACCTGAACGGAAGGAGATTGCATGTGCGAAACGCTTGAGCTATCCTCCATCAGCGATTCACTCATCCTTAAGCCTTCACTACCAAACAAAGCCCGTTGGCATAACTCTTCGCTTGACTTGGAGCTATCGATCTGAGAACTTAATGCCATCATATGAATTAAGGAAGCCACAAAAAGCTTAGTGGTGAGTAGCGACAGTAAAAGACTTGAAATTTAGGATTTGGAAGCAACAAGAGTGACATCTATCTCAGGAAAGGAAAAGTGACCGATTAAATGAATAATAATAATACTTTTTAAATAAAAGGGAGACCAATACATTAGATTAAAAACTAACGATGACTAAACAAATAAATGCTACCATTGCCGATTTCAATTAGAAACTAAAAGACGCATCTTGTCAGCACCGGCATAAGGAGGTATCTCCTTTCACAAAGACGTGGCTGAAAGTCACGATCCTCCACAACATAGAAATGGGAAATGCCAGGGACGAGCAAAGGGGGAGAAAGTAGGATTGGAGATATTGGTATTTACATAGTAACTTAGGAGTCGATGGAAATGATATGAAGAATTAGGGAGAACAGTAAGAATAGAAGATAGGTTACCAAAGGAGAATCAACAAAATGTGATGATGGATGAAAGTTGGTTATATTGAGTCTTCATATTAAATGCAGAGTCTTAGACAACCGAGTAAGAGGTGGTATCCACCACTACCTTACCCAATGAAGAACGCATGAAATAAGAGCAGGCCTAACAGAGACAAGGTCGGGATTGCTTGATCATAAGGGGGCATTACAAGAAGAAGCATTCAATAAAGTCGACCATAGGAGACCCGACACATTGATTTAAGTGAAGTAATTCACTTAGCCATTAATATTTAGCAATCCCAAGTTTCAGAATTAGAACAATAGTTCCTTGGATCAGTCATAGGGGAGGCTCTGTGATATTTCGTTTCCTCAACCACTTAGGAAAGACAAATAAAAGTTAACAGTTTGGATTGGGTCTCATTGCATCACTATTATGGGAATAGAACTTGGTTGTTTTAAGTATTAACTATGACTGCATTAGATTTGATTAGTGCTGGATCTTTAATGTAATAGAATGCATTTGGATTTGACTAACGCTGGATCTTTTATAGAATACATTAGTATTGGCCTCATACATCATGGATAGCATAGAATGTGATAAAGATTGACATGGATATATTCATATTGCTACATTTACTTTTGCATTTTGATACATTCGCATGGTATAGCTCATTTGGTTATACACTCATGTTAAATTCCCTCAAAGCATAAAGGATGAATACAAATGAATCACTAATACTGCATATTCTATGATTATATAAAGATTGTCTGCTATGTGCTTGTGAAGCTATCAGGAAGGGCGAATCATGAGTAAGTTGGTTTGCCTAAAAACCGCACCTAGGATTCTGCCCCACAGGCCCGACACAAGGGTTGGGTCATGGAGGGGTGGGGGTCCCACCTAAGATTTAGCCCCATAGGCCTGAAGCAAGGGTTGGGTAATAGGAGGTGGTAGGCCTTAGGCCACTTGGACTCTATGGTTCCTCTCCCCTGATAGGACGAGTGTCTTTTGAGGTGTTGCCATGAGTGGAGTATGCAGGTACTAAGCCACTAGGCAAGAAGGATTATGATGGACAACCTCTTGAGCTTTATTTGAAGGCTTCAGGGTGGATCCACCCACGACACTCCTCTTTTGTCTGCCTAACTGCATTTATGATTGTGTCTAATTGGGATATCTAGATATTAATGCTAACAGATATGTTGTTAATATGGTGAATACAAAATTCAAATCTAGGGTTATTGAATTAGGAGAACATTCATTTGGAAAGAAGAAACCCTAAAACTAATCAACAAGTAAATTCTAGGGCAAGACAAGTAAGGGACATTACAAATGTAAATAAATGGATGGCACTGTGTAGGTTGAAAATGAGAAGGTGGTGTAGGGGGCTATATCCCCTGAGATCCTTTCTTTAACAAAGGATGATTTGATCTATGGCCTAGTGCTTGGTTTTCTTTTTCTTGCTCTTCAATATATGCCAATACTTGTATTTTTGGAATGCCTTTACCATCTTCACTTGGACAAAATTTGATGCCTAGTCCAAGGATCTTGCACAAATGGCCTTTCACTCATTTGTATGAGCTTGAATATCTAACTTTACAATAACCACAAATCCAAACATAACCTCCACCACCTAGAAGTTGTACCATTTCAACACATTTCCAAAGGGGAGTGTTTGGGTTTGTTTTGAAGTGAGATTGGCTCTCGGAGCTAGAAACGGTTGCCATTGTAATACCTAAGGCAACAAGTTTAATAAACAACACATTCATAGAATCGAAACAAATGAAATTTGAAAACAAGAAAAACAATTAATATATAAATACAACTTAATGGTTAATTTATTTAAAAAAATTAAGCATGTGTTATAGATACCTAGAAGAATGAAAACAAAACAAAAACTTCAAAACAAAACAAGAGAGTTCATTGTTTAAAAAAAAAGTAAGAAAAGAAACGAAAAACTTGAAAAAAACTACCTCTTTTGAAGAAATCTTCCTCTACAATCTTGTTGGCAACAAACAAACACTTGTAAATGTGTAGGAATAACACAACAACCAGCTTGGAGTGTTCGACGATCAATCTTCAACTCTATCCATGCAATGGCAAGCAAGAAAATAAGTTCAACAATGGAGAAAAAGAAAAATTGTTTTTCATTCACAATATGAAAAATGAGTTTGCTTTTGCCTATTAGATGTTTTATCTCATATTTTAGGATTGTGTGATGTCCTCTTAATTAATCAAAAGTCAATTCTGAGAAAGAAGTAAAATATTATGTATTGCAATGATTTTGTTCTTGCAATTAAATTCAGATATGGCCAACACTTGATGGGCGTTCCTCTTTTAATTAATTATTTGTTTCAAAGATAAATAAAGACAATATATGTATATGTATATATATATATATATAAATGACTCAAACTTGTATGGAGGTGTCGAATGTAGTTCAGAAACAAAAATGTCCAATTTCAGTGTATGCACATAGCCGTAGGTCTTTCTTCAGTATACGCTTAAGTAGTGATATATGATGTATATATATATATATATATATATCTTTAAGGAATATGGAGTTCGCTTTATAATTGGTGAAGAAGACTTTGACGTGTGATTTGTATAGAAATGCTAGAGTGGTATGAAGACGTCTCCTGTGGTATTGAACCCGATTGAAGACTTGCTAGAATTGGTCTTGTGAGATAACTAGAATACACCTCCTGTCATGTCCTTTCTTGGAGATTGTAGGCTGAGAATGAGTTCGTCGAATTTTTACTGGTGTTGCTTTCTTGACTTTCTCTTCCCACGTATCTCTTGTGTGATAATCTTGTTTGCACATGACTCCGAGTTATCTGGCAGCAGTTCCTTCTATGTTACTTTCTCCATGCCTCCCATCTTCCGCCGTTACTCTATTTCTGTTCTCTTCAGCGGCCTGGAGGTGTTTCTTGCGTCTTTTCTTATAGACACGATTCTTCATGACACGGCTTGGCTGTGATCGATTAAGGCTAAAAAACAATTCATTTACGGATTAGTATAAATCGATGTTCTAAGGATAATACATATATTTATAGATATTTATGTATATATAGATATCTTTCTATATATAGTTTACTTTAAGTAAATAATTTGAATAGAACTGAATGAAATACTTTTCAAGTTTAATACTAAAGAATTGAGATTAATACTTATTTGTAATGGGAACATTATAGATTGGGGGGCGAATTAGGCTTTTTAAGTTAAAAAAAAGTCAAAAAAATTAAAATGTCGCTTGGGTGCGTGAACGGCCCAAAGTTGGCTCAGGTCTGCTTAGGTTCTGTAGGACTGGACCCACAGTTTGTGGGCCGGACCCTTTCTGAACCCATAGGGGACCGGACTCGGACCCTGAACCCGGTTCGGATTGGATCAGGACTGGGGGACCTCCTTGGGTGAATTGGTAACATAGAAATTTGAAGATGAGGCATAGAAAGAAAAGTGAAAAGATGAAAAATATACATCGGCCTCACAAGGAACTACAAAATAGATTGGGTAAGCTATCTATTCCTACTTTGATGGCTCAAATAGAGGTATCACATGTGCTTGTATTTAGAAACTTGATACATATTTTTAATTGAATCCTATGAATGAGGAGGAGGATATCAAATTTGCTACACTCCATTTAGATGACAAAGTACATAAGTGGTGGTATCATGGATTGGTCACTCAAGGACACAATTTGATTAGCACTTATGAGGATTTTAGACAAAGATTGATTGATAACTTTAATAAGGATTCAAAGATTTACTATAGAATGTTGGCTCAATTGAGACAGTGGTATGGTGTATAATTTGTTGGTTGAAAATTTTGCAAACTTGTGAGGTTTGGCAAAATGGTGGTTTCAGCCACAATGTGTGAGAATAATCTCTCCTATTTGTATGAGGGGAGGCTCCCCCTCGGATTTACTATTCTATTTGCTGCAAAAATGGTAGACTATAGTAATTCTATGCTATAATTCATGGTGTTACTCATCCTATTCTCTTTTTTCAGAATAGATGTTTAATCTTTCCTCCTTTCAAAAAAGAAATTCAGAATAGTAAAGGGAAAACTTTTGCTATTTAACTATTTCACAATAGTTCAATAGAGAGCAAGCTTTATTGTATTTTTAAAGAAGAAAAGTTTCCTGAAAGCACAAAGTCTTCCGTTGCTTCCCGGGACGGGTAGATACCACTTGAAACACAAAGTTTTCACAGTTTATCTTCCTATCAACCTTTTGAGATATGACTTCCGTTAACCAATAGTATAAAACTGAGCAGCAAAATAAAGCACAAAGTGTTTATTTAGATGCACTTCTAAGCTGTAAACGAGAAATATAATATAAGCACAAAGTCTTGTATTATATCTCTTGTTATGAATTCACCTATCTCTAATTCAGTCTTTCAAATTTGCAGCACAAAGACTGCAAGCAATCAAACGAAAGTCTTTCCACAACAACTCCACAATTTCTTAAGAAAAACTCAGAAAAATATACTACCATGACATAAGAACACAGTAATAATATGCAATAAGATTCAACACAGTTTGAAATCTTATATCCCTTCCTTGTATTGCTTGAAAATTAGGTTTACATACACAAAGCACAAAGTCTCTTTGCTGTAAATTTTTGCAGAGTTCTCTCTATTGCCAAAAAGATAAAGATTACAAAAGACCCCCTCAAGTATTTAGAGGAGAGAAGCCTTGAGAAAAAGGTGGGAGGATCTCAACTAACTTGAGAAATTCTCTCAACCACCAACTACTTGCAATTGACTTATTCCAAATTACAGTCATAATTTATTTTGACTTGTAATTTGATTACACGTAATTACACTCTTCAATAATGCGAGTAGCATGAATACTTGCCATTACAATTTCTGACTTTACATGTAATTTGTCAAAAAGGAAACAAAACTGAAAATCAAATAACATTTCAATTATTTCAATTGCCATCCTTGAAACATTGAAACTTGTGTATGGATTTCTGCAGTTCGTCAGGATTTGGCCCTCGAGTGTTCTTGGCAATAGCAATTGTTTTGATGATGGTGTCATAACATCTTATGGTTGACAATCTGTGTTCTTCTCATGTAATTTGCATCTTATCAAGAAATGCGTGATGATCTACAAGTCTATTGATGGATTTCACCGTGAAGGTTTCAGCTTCAAGCTCTTGATGAAACTTTGCTGTCAATGTTGAAAGTATAGCATCCTCAGGGAGCTCTTCACCATTTTGATTTTCTATCTTGCAAGATTCCTTTTCAAAACTCGAAATGATATCCTGCTCTGCTTCAACCATCATCTCTTGAGCAGCTTGTATATATGAAATTAGCTCTTTGAACACCAATGTCTTATTCAACAAGAGCTCTTCAGTCTCAATGTACATTTCCCTGTTTGGTATTATTTCATTTGCACATAAGATTTCTAACTGTACTTCATTTAAAGCTTACCAATTTTTTAAGTCATTTTCCATGGATTCCAAGATTTGTTTGAAAGTGTCAGAAGTTTGGTGCAATTTGAGCTTTGCTATCTTTGTATTAACCAGCACATTGTGAACCTTTTTCACCACTTGAACACTCTGATTTATCAGCTGATCAATCCAAGAATCAACTGCTCTTGCCTTTTGTCCTGCTTTCTCAACTTGTTTTATGGACTCTTTAGAAATAGAGGAAGATAATGAATCAATCATTTCTGAAGATTTAGTAATCTTTTGAATAATTGAAACAAGCTGTGCATTCTCCTCTTTCAACTTTTCTTTCTTGGCCAAGAGTTCATCATAACTTTGTGCTAAGACTGTCATAGAACTTTGGGCATCTTGCATCATATTGACATGCGTTTGTTTACCCAATTCTACATTGGTGAACTTATAGTCAGATACTTGCATCTCTTCTTGTGGCTTGTCTGTAAGAGGCTCTGCTACTTCTGCATATTTAATCTTTTTGCTGTCTACAACCACTCGTGAGACTGTTTTAGCTTTCTTTGCAGGCTTTGGCTTGGACTTTCTTAATTGCTGGAAATCAAACACATCAGGAGAGATCGCCTGTTTCTTCCTCTTTAGAGTGATTGAACTTAACCATGGAGGAAGATCCAATGTACCTATATCTGAAACAACAACTATGGTTTGTGTAGAAATAGATTCATTTTGTACCACAGTTGTCATCCTAGGAGAGGCCTCAATTTGAATAGTGACAAGAGCTTGCTTAGATGTCAAATTATGACCAGCATTATTCATAAAATTATCAAAATTTGCTGCAGATGTATCTATTTCTGGAAGTGTCATTTATGATATTATGGGATACATCGGATTAGCATCTAAGACATTCTCCAAACTATCATGCAAGCTATCCATAGATGTGTTCAATGCTGATGTAGCTGAAGTATGATGAGCAACTTCCGTAGGTGCAATAGAAGAAACAAACACCGTTGAGAAAGAATCAACATCACTATCAATTTGAGACATAGGAGATAATACAGACACTGGTGCAGCATCAATATGAGGAGACTTGATATTTAGAATAGCAGGAGATTCAAGAATATCTCTTTCTTGTTGATCAATGATTTGGATCTATGTTTCTTTAACCTCCTTCCCTTTCAGTGTTGTTTTCTCCATAGGTTTTTCTACAGCTCGGCTGACCTTTAACTTGATTTTGGTTCTTGAAGAGGACGCTCCTTCTTTAGATTTATCTCTAACTTCTGACTTCAATCCAACAGGTCCAGCTGAATCATCATCATCACTAACTTTGATTTTTATGGCTTTGACACCTATACTCTTAAGCCAAGAATTAGTATTTGCCAAAACTGATTGGAATCTGTCAAAGATAGAACTGGATTCCTTTTGAAACCATTGTATTGCTGGAATAGAAGCGTCAACAACCCTTTGTTCCTCGTACTCTGGATCTAAAATCTGTCCACCATCAATCACTCCTTCTGGGACCAAGGTCAGATTAAGATCAACAATTTGTTCAATTGTGAGCTTGCAGTAATCCATCCTACGGATGCCCTTCTCTGTTCGAAGATCCACCCAAATATCTTCAATGCGATGCACATGTGTGAAAGCTCTTTTTATCTTATCTTTCATTCTCCTGTAGTCAAAATCCACTCTTGCCTTGAACCTTTTCAATTTAATCTCTTGAATTCCAGCTTCCATTGCCTTTGCCTTTGAGGTAGTTGTCAGAGAGTATCTCTCAATCTGCAATGGATTATGTGAAGAGATGCTTACCCCAGCTTTATGTTGTGTAGCCTGTTGTGCATGTACTGTCATCAACTGCCTTGCAAGCTCCATCAAAATGATTTTGTCTGTCGGATATCTTGGAAGCATGTAGGGCTGATCTTCAAAACAGCCAACTCTCATGTAAGTGAAAGTGGGAAATTGAAAAAACAGACAACCATATTCATTCACCTTCTTCCAAGCAGCCTCAGATACTCTATTGTTCTCTAATGCTTTGTCAAATAAACACATGAAATGACCAAAGAAAGCATCTTGGACTCTCCTATAATGCACTCAGCTTAACCTTAGAGTCAGCTGATCATAATACTCCCATACCGGTACTAAGGATCTATCACCTTTGGTAGAAAGGCCTGGAAACTTCCTCAATGAAGCTGCTATGTAGACCAAATAGGAGTTCATGTAGAATGTGAGTGTAGTAGGAACGAAACTTGTGCAAGTTGCTCACATAAACTATCACTGATTACCTCACCCCAAAAGATTGGATGCTGTGCCTTTCTTATCACCACTATGAATTTGTACATCCACTTCTTAAAAACATTAGAGTATTTTAACCCCATTATTCTGCTCAGAAGTATGATTATATCATTAATCTCTTCCTTGAACTCAGACCGGTATAGCTTGGGCCACTGAGACAAACAAGTTCGAGGCTTTAGAAGCCATTTAGTGTTGATATGTCTCACGCAATTTGCTTTCTTTTGCTCATAGTGATCAAGAGCACTCTTTATTGAGATGTTTGAATACATAGGCGCATCAGGAACTTTGAAAATTCTATTAATGGTTTCTGGATCAAGCCTAATGACCACGTTACCATCATCATCTCTGATAGTTCTGGATTTTCTATCAAAGTGAGCTGCACATGTAAGGACAAACTCTGGCTCTAAGGAAGCAACAGGAAAAGAGGAAACCAAATAGATATGACTTCTCAGCAATGACTGCATATCATGTGAAGTCGATTTCTCAGCTCTCTCAAGAAACTCAGGCATATCAACATGCCCAATCTCAGTATCCTTGATTTCTTCAATGTTTGAGACTACATGAGATGGACAAATCTCATTTTGATATTTGTCATACTTGTATTTCATTTTTTTATTTGTTGGAGAAGCTGGTTCCTCTATCATTGAACAAGAATCTGCAAGACTGCGATGAAAATTCCATAGAGTTAAGACATCATCATCATCAACATGTGAAGACATGGCAAAGACTCAAACTCAGAGTGGTGTTCTTGCTGTATGAGGGTAGAAGATGAGGATTATAACCCATTTTGGATCTTGTGTCATGTCCCCGGAATTGTAAAAACCGATATGAAATATTGAGACAAAAAATAAATAAACCAAATATCAAAATAATAACTATGTCTCAAATAAATAAATAAGTAACAAAACATATATATGTATATATATATATATGCAATTTAATTACAAAGATAATATTAATATATAAATATTAACAATTATAAATATTTATTATAATGATACTATAAATATATCAAAATAAATATAAGTATAAATATTGAATAAAATATAAATATAAGCATATTAAAATAAACACCTAAAAACAATATAAATAATAGTCATCAAATACAAAGCTGAGTGATTAATCATAAGCAGCAAGTCACGTCCCTCCAAAATGAAAGAACACAACCTTCCTTAAAGAAGCGCATCTTTTCTCATTGAGAAAAGGATATAAAGTAAGAGGAAGTAAGATGGTGAGGGACATCAACGAATGAAGGAGAAAAATAAATCACGGGAGCAACAGAAAAGGATACCCTTTAAAAAATCACATATTCTGAGAGATTAAGCGGAATTTAGGCAAAGACAACCAGCGGCCTGAGGAGGAGAGAGTGGGAGATTAAAGCATATAAGAAAAAAGGGAACATAGGAAAGAGGAGGGAGTACGGTGGAAGAGAGAAAGGGGTATCTGCAGACCCATCCAGACAGAAAGGTAATTTCTATTATAAATTAAATAATTATTATTTATGTTGAAAATTAATCAAGAATAAATAAATGATACTAAATGAATAAATTAAAGAGTGTAGTAAAGGTTGGTATTTGTCATATAGTATTTAAAATATATATGACGAATACAAATATGTTAAATATAATATATTTCCTGTATATGCAATTCATATGTTAATAAATATATTTTATGGTAATTGATAGTTATACATATATTTGTGTATCATATTCAATTATGTGATAATGATTAATTCATGACTCTAAGAACTAGATTATGATTTCAAGCTTATATTAATAAAAGATAGATACTAATAGTTGATATTTGATAAATATATTAAGTACATTAGGATGTATGAATATATTTGAATATATATATTAGGCTGAATAAGTATGTGAGAATTAGAGTGACAAATAACAATTGGTGAGTATATATTTAGGCATATACATATGTATATTATATGATTCCCAACTATCCAATAATGGTGCTTGTAGTAATTAGTGAGCCTTATAAGTAGTAATGACTCTAAATCATTCACTATGATGATAGATAGAATGATTCTATGTATGTGATCTTGAGAGATCTTGATATTTACCCTAATATACTTATGAAATGTATTATAGAAGAATCATTCATAGTGAAGGAAAAGAATGATCCTTTGATAAGAATGAATTATTGGTATCATCTTTGATCTTATTAGATGTTATTACCAAAATTTATTGACCTCTAATATTTCTAATGTCTCTTTGAGAAACACTTTGAATACAAGATTCGGGGTTAAGTGCTTACACTAAAAAGGGGACATTACATCTTGAAAGGCTGATTGCAATTGAAAGTGACATGCTTTTCATGGAAAATGGAAAACTTGGTTTACATCTTTGAAAAATGCAAGTCAAAACTTTTAACTTGTACTTGCAGTCAAGTCCAAAAAGTCCGACTTTTAGGCACTTGTGAAGCATTTCGGGTTTTTGGAAGCTGGCTGCAAAGTGTATAATCGGGATTTTTCAAACATATTACAAGTGAATAGAGTGCAAGGTAGGAAATGTGAAAGGTAATTACAAGTTATTATATCAACTTGTAATTTCAATTAAAATCTCCTACTTGCAATGATGCTATGAAAACCCGATTTATTTCAAGATATCATTTTTGCAGAAAATAATAAATGATGATGAAGATAAATGAGGTGAATGAAGATGAAATGGAAGACGAATGGAATGAAGTATGGAATGAAAAATGATGGCGAAGATGAAAGAAAAATGCGTTCTCCAGCAAGGATGCTTTGTATGAAATGGAAATGATGTTTTTATAAATGGAAGGCGAGTGAAAATGCGCGTTCAACCTAAAAACTTATAAATGAAAGATGAATGAAGGGCGAAATAGGTGAATGGATGAGAGAAAGACATCATTATGAAGTTGAGAAAATGCGTTTCTTTTATACCATCTCAACTTTCATAGAAAGGCGAATGAAAAAGGGAGAAAAACATCATTATGAATAAAGGGCGTATGAATGAAAAACGAGTTTTCAGCAAAAAACATTTCTTTGTAAAACATTCAAACTCATCTTCCAAGAATGGCGACCCAAAAAGCAAGAGATTATAATGCAAAAACATTAAAATAAAAAGGAATAAAAAAAATAAAGAAAAACATACCTACAACAAGAGTTTGCAAGCCAGAATGATGAAGGAAAACCCTAGGCGACTTGCACAAACTCAGCCAAAGAAGATTACTTGATTTAGCACAGCTGGGAGTCTTTTATTACAGCCAAACATTTATGAAACCACCATGAAAAGAGGAGAAGAAGCAAACTCAAACACAAACAATCTTCTCCATCAATGGCGTCGGGTTTTTCATGACTCAGAGCAAGTAAACAAATCGACCCCCTTTGCAAAATCGGACTTTTCCAAGCATTTTACAAGTTACTTTAAGTTAAAACATTTAAATCGGACTTTTAAAGACTCATTGCAAGCTTATTTTCATTAAAAGACTCAAATTGGGGTTTTTGTAGTAAAAAACAAGTTCACTTTATGATAAATAACTCAAATCGGACCTTTAAGAGCTTATTGCAAGTGAACTTAAGTGAAATCGGACTTTTAAGAACATATTGCAAGTGACTTTTTAAAAAGTAACTTGTAAAGTGAACTAAAAGTTCCTACACCTGTAAGTTACACAAAAAGTTCCTACAACTGACTTAAAATGAAAATTTAAAAACATTATCATTTGCAATAGAGGTAAAAAGTTCCTATTAGTGACTTGCAATTAGAAACCAAATCCCCTACTTGTAGTGATGCCCTAGAAACTCATGAAAACGATCAAGAGTGAATGAAAAAGGATGTCCAAGGGGACCATGGATCTAAAACTGAAAATTTTCAACCTCTGCACCTCGTAAAACGTGCCTTAGGAGAGAAAATATTCAATTTTATTCAAAATTTTGATAGGTTATCCCAATTTTTAAAAAGTTAAAAATTAGGGACAACATAATTATGTGGAGGAATTTTAGAGATTGTTAGTGATGGTTCCAAATGTCGTAGTGAGGAGACTCATAGTGCTTTTCTTGGAGGGTTTGACCAAACCTCTTAGAGGTTGAGTTAAGGCATTTGATCTGCCATCATTATCGGAGGTCATTGAGCTCTAACTTTGGAGACTTCAAATCCTAAGAGAAATTTCAGCACAAGACACCACCTCTAGCACCACAAAGAAACCTCTTCAAAAGAAAGTAATACTGCAAAGGGAGATACCACGAAACTCTATTGCTAGCATAACTATGCTCTAGGAAATGAAAAGTTCTAAATTAGGCCCTAATAAAAGGACAAGGAGTCAAATAAGGCAGGAGGAGAGTATTGCTGTTGATTTGGACAATGAGTGATGAAGGATCATCTGAAGTTCCTAAGGGAGGAGTGGAATGTGGAAGTGTAATGTCCCCTTCTCGAACCTGATCGTTCATGTGACCGTTGGCCTTTTTCTGGAAACCCGAAGGCTAGTTGAAAGGTAAAATTAGGGTTTCCTAATTTTGAGGATGTCTTTGCTCGAAGTTGGTGGATTCAATGGCGGATTCTTTCTGGGTTTTCAGAGAGCTTCGCAGTGGTGTGTTCATCTCGGCATTCTGAGCATTTCCAGGAATTTACTATTTTTAGTAAATTCTATTTTTGGCAGTAAGCAGGATGGTCTCAGGCAGTTGACCTTCCCCTTCAGTTGACTCAAGTGGCGTTTTTAGTTTCGGGCTTCAGAATGCAGTTTTGGGGAGTTGAGCTCATTTCACTTTAAAAATAACATTATAATTTAAATGTTATTTTATCACCTTGGCCTAGTCAAATGACTTAATGTTATTTTAAAAGGTGGACTTGAAGGGTGGCGCCATCATTAAGGTTATATTTAATTTCTGATGGATTTTCCAAAGTCAAAGCAAGTTAATTTGGGCGCATTTATCAAGGTGTTGATTTTAATTAAAATATGAATATTGAGCTAAAATGGAAAAGGACGCCATCTTGAAGGAAGAGCTAGGGTTTGATCATTGAGTTGGATTCTAGGGTTTCGTGAAGTCAACTGAAACTTATAAAAAGGAGACTTGAGCATCATTTCATGATCTTTTGTCTATGCTAATGTTATGTTGCCGAAATGGTTGCGGAATTACTTCGAGGAATGAATGCCTCCTAGTCTGGGCTCGACTTCGTGCTTGAGAGACAGCACCTAGTGGAGAGGTTCGATTAATTGAGTGATTTTATAGTAAGTTTTGCATTGTTGTAGAGTTATTGCTTTGAAGTTCAGATTTATGCGTTTCATAACTTTTCTGGAGTTGCTGATTTGATACAGCAGATTTATGTTTTTCATTGCAAGTCAAAAAATACAAAAAAAAGGGTTCTGGGTATTGCCTTTATCTCTTGGTCTAGGGAAGGCGATTCATTAGCTAAGGTTTCAGATTTTTTTATTAAGAATTGAATTTTTAAATGGAGGCCGTACCTTTCAGCCTGGCCGTACCTCTTGCATAAGCTTTGGAATTCGTGTAAAATCAATCTGCAGCTTTGGGGTCAGTCTCAGGGTCTTGTGTTGGTCGCTTAAGTCATTGAAGTATATTGCATTTTATTTCGAGTCATTAGGAAGTCATATGTGAAAGATATCAGCATTTGAGGAGTTCTAGAGACTGCTGTTTATTCATTTATTGAGCAGACTTGTAACAGAAATCAGAGACAGCGTGTTGATCCTTGAAAGTCTTTTGGTTTTGGTATTCATATCTAAGTTAAAAGTGATTCTCTATGATGTAATGCTGATCCTTTGATTTCACAAGAGTTTGGCAGGCGAATACTTTTAATTTGTAAAACTGACAGTAGTACTGGCAGTCTTTCTTTCCTGTGCAAATCTGGTTGTAATTCTCAATTTCATTTGAAGTTTGTAATAGATAAATCTCCGCCCTATGGTAGCTACTTCCCATTCTGGGTGAGCAAGCACATTCTGGGTGTTGAGTAGTTTTCAGCTTCAGCATTTCATTTCAAGCTTGCTTTCTGTAATCACTCTGTCATATGGTCGCCCCTCACTCCGCATTGGATTGGGTAGCACATACTTGACGTTGAGTTCTTTCCTGCATATAGAATAGAAGACCCTCTGACCAATGCTCGCCATCATCGGCGCCATTCTGGTTAGAGTTGCTTTCTTGCACGTTTTGGTTTTCTCCTCTAACCTTAACGGGTGCACTGCTTTGTAATTTGAAATTGAAAAAACGAAAAAATTGGCTCGGAATATTCCAGTGGTATCAGAGCCAAGATCCTGCCATCCTGTGCCCAACAAAGTTCATTTGACAGATGAGTGACAGAGATACCAAACACTACGTACAGAAGGAGATGACTACAGAGAAGTCACTACTTGAGTTAATGCATGAACTGTGTACGCTAATGAAGGATCCTGACATAAAATGGGGAATCAGAAAGTTTTATGCTAGGTCTGAAAGTCGGGATAGCAAGGTGCATATGGCACCTCATATTGATCGTGGGCTTGATGAAGAAACTCTGACAGTTGAAAAGTATGTGGAAGAACCCCAAAATACTTCCTTAGATTCGCATGTGATAGGAAGTGATGAAGAACAGTTCAGTGAAAAGAACATAACAGCCGTCTTGAGTTCTAATGAAAATACATCCAATGAAGGTCTTGAGGCTAAGGGATTCACAAAAATTGTTGGTATAACGGCTGTGTGGGATGAGTTAGTTGAAAAAGAACAAGATGAAGAAAACACTAGTGGTGTCCTTGAACCAGCTTATGATCATTACCAAGGTGATGTTGTTAATGGTGATTCTGATGTGTTTATTCCTCTTCTAGTTGAGGATTTGGTCAAGGAATACTCACCTCTTGCTGCTGTTCAAATCTCTCAAGAATCTTCACTAGACAAATGTATGACAAGTAGCCAAGAAGACCTCCTTGGTATTCATTGGGTTGCTAATGAAGAAATCAATGACATACTTCCCCATGATGAAGATAATGACAGTGATGTTTTCAAAACAGCAGGCAATGGAGATTCTTCATTTCATTATGATGGTGACATTGGGTTTGAGCATCAAACTAAGCCCTTGGGGAGAAGGACTTACGGAGAAACCAGTTCAAGTGAGTTACTGGGTGACCTATTCAAAGACTCAACACTCCAAGAGAAGCATGAAGAGTACTTTTCTCTTGATCAAAATAGTCAGCCTTTTTCCATTTGGGATCCCGGTTGGTTGACACCAAGGTATGATAAAGAACCTTTGTGGGATGAATTTCCCTTTGATCCAGATGAAGATCAAAAATCAGTTTGCATGGCAAACTATGAGGTGGCCATTGAAGAGGAAGTTGTCTTCGAAGGAGACAAGGGTTCAAAGAAGCTCCTTGATGATGTCTTTGAAGTGGTTGCAACCGCTAATGAAGAAAATGTTTCTACAGAAACTTTCCGAACAGCGGATGTCTATGATCCATTGAGCAAGTTGGGTGCTGCCATAAACTTTGATCATGAAGACAGTGAAGTGGAAGTGGAGCTTGAAGATCATATGGCTCTTGACGATGGAAAGTTTGATGGAGTTCCTAAACACAAATCCAATTTATCAATGCTTGAAGCTGGTTGTAAGCATTGGATTGAAGAATTTGTGGAGTCTAATTCTCTTTGTGATATTGAGCAACTTCAGCTAGTAGGTGGTAAAGGAAAGGAGTCTTGGAGCAGCTATGAGGGCAGCAAAGATGAAAAACAAAGTTCTGATTTTCAGTTGCAGCCTATCAGCAGTTCACCATCTTTGCATGTTCATGAGTGGAAAGATCAATGCAAGGTATCTTTTGAAAAAGAAGTGCAAGCACTATCCCTATTTGATCGCACACACAATTTGGTTGATGATCTCTATTGGAAGGCTCAGTTTGAAGAGAGACAAAGTGGAGTTAAGGATGAAGTTGCTCTTCCTAAATTGCAACTAATCAAAGATTCCTTGGAGACCATGAAATCCGAGTACATAGGCTTGATTGAAGATAGAGATCATGCCGTTGAATCTGCAAAGAAGGCCTTCATTGTTTTCGAAGAAAGGGAGAGTATGGTTGATGAGCTCACTTGGGAGCTTAAATCAACAAAGGACAACTTGAAAGAAACTCGGTTGGCTCGAAGAAAGGTTGAAGACCAGTTTGCAGATTTTAAATTTTTCAAGGAGCAAGGGGATGCACAAAGAGCTGAAAAAATCCATCAAGTGATTGGAGATCTTGACTGTCTTCAAGAGGAGTTTGATCTTGAAAGCATTTCAAGAAAGTCAGAAGTTGCATGTGCAGATTTGGGGCAGCGAGACGAAAGGAATAGATTCCAAGTCTTTGACAATCCCTTCTTTGAAGTGGGTGCTGAAGCAACTTATGACAATCCTCTCTTTGTTTTGAAAAATGAGTCAAGTAGTGAAGTGACCAAGCATGAGGTCAAGCATGAACTCCAAACTAAGGATTCCTTGATATCACTCCATCAGGATGTGCCACGTATGTTGAGTAGTAATGGATGCATAAGTGGGTTTGAAGATGGAGTTTCTACATGGGAGGTGACGAAGCAAGGTAATTTCAACATCTATGACATCAAGGTGTTGAAGAGACAAGTCTTGGTAGCTATTGGTAACTTCATTACAGTGGCAACGAGTGAAGATTTCAGACCTACTACTCGGGAGGAATGGGAAAAAGGTGAACTAGACTTTGGTAGTTGCACTCTTGACAATCCATCCCTTGGGTGGAATGATGCTTGGAATCATTTTAATCAGTTTTGGGAGCTGAATTTGAAGCCACTCTATGTTTCATACTCCCTTAATGTGGAAGCTTTCATGGTTAAGCTTCAAGGATTTACTAGATGGGGCATCAGTTTCGTGAGAAGGCACTTGGTTCTCACTAGTACTTGGGAATGTGTAGAGGTTTCTTTTCAGTGTGTTGAAAATCACTTTCAGTTGGGTATCCATGTTTGGGATTCTCAACTTGGGTTGTTGGAGTTTATTACTTATGAAAAAGACTTTTGGAGGGATAAGGATCAAATTTCCAGATTTGTTGATGTTGTTCCCTTCTTTTCCAGCTACTTGATGGTTCTGTTTGTTCATCAACAAATGGATTGGAGAGAAATTTTGAATATGGGTTGGAGAGATCAACGATCGGTAGTTCTTGGAAGTGACTTTCAGCTCAGACAAGGGCAGCTTTTTAGACACGAGCTTGCTGGTTGGAGGCAGACCAGCCACCTTACTTATGGAGTTACTTTCATTCAGGAGAGTTGGTTCCTCACTCCTGATCAAAGAAGTGGTAGTTTTCTGATAGAGATGACTTTAGCGTGTTTTTCAGCCACTTTGGAGGTTTGTGATGCAAACTCTGATGGTTTATTTTCATTATTGGTTCATGACAGCGAGCTACCCCACGCTTTGATTCTACATTTTGAGACTCTTGGGGTTGGAATTGTGAAAAACTTCTTCAGACTTCATAGTTGTGCCATGATAATTCAGTTGAGGCATAGGGAATTCATGTGGAGTCATGAGTTTGAATTTGTTGAGCTTTTGCAAAGGATTGCCTTCCTCTTTGCAAAAAGATTTGAAGATGTCACATTTGCAGTCGTGGTTCCGTTTGTTACCATGTGGAGGTATGCTGAAGAGTTCGAGTTTGATTTGAGTAGACTATCCTTCCTTTTGCTTAGAATTGTGATTGACAGTAGTATGGTTGATACTGTTAATTCGGGGCATCGTGGACATGAGAGGTTGCATGATTTTGATTCCCCTCCTTTAAGATCTTTCGGGTTGAGTATCATGGATGGTAACACTTTGGGGTTACAAGGAAGGTTAGTGCAGCATAGGCATGATGATTTCACGGATGTGATCAGAGTGGAGCAGCATCGGCATGGTGGGTCCTTCCTGCGATGGGTTTGGGAACCAGGGATCATACTTGTTGCGTATGGTTTAGTTTTAAAATTTATGGAATTGTGGTGGTATTGCTTGAGGACAAGCAATTTTGGGAAGGGCGGATTGTAATGTCCCCTTCTCGAACCTGATCGTTCATGTGACCGTTGGCCTTTTTCTGGAAACCCGAAGGCTAGTCGGAAGGTAAAATTAGGGTTTCCTAATTTTGAGGATGTCTTTGCTCGAAGTTGGTGGATTCAATGGCGGATTCTTTCTGGGTTTTCAGAGAGCTTCGCAGTGGTGTGTTCATCTCGGCATTCTGAGCATTTCCAGGAATTTACTATTTTTAGTAAATTCTATTTTTGGCAGTAAGCAGGATGGTCTCAGGCAGTTGACCTTCCCCTTCAGTTGACTCAAGTGGCATTTTTAGTTTCGGGCTTCAGAATGCAGTTTTGGGGAGTTGAGCTCATTTCACTTTAAAAATAACATTATAATTTAAATGTTATTTTATCACCTTGGCCTAGTCAAATGACTTAATGTTATTTTAAAAGGTGGACTTGAAGGGTGGCGCCATCATTAAGGTTATATTTAATTTCTGATGGATTTTCCAAAGTCAAAGCAAGTTAATTTGGGCGCATTTATCAAGGTGTTGATTTTAATTAAAATATGAATATTGAGCTAAAATGGAAAAGGACGCCATCTTGAAGGAAGAGCTAGGGTTTGATCATTGAGTTGGATTCTAGGGTTTCGTGAAGTCAACTGAAACTTATAAAAAGGAGACTTGAGCATCATTTCATGATCTTTTGTCTATGCTAATGTTATGTTGCCGAAATGGTTGCGGAATTACTTCGAGGAATGAATGCCTCCTAGTCTGGGCTCGACTTCGTGCTTGAGAGACAGCACCTAGTGGAGAGGTTCGATTAATTGAGTGATTTTATAGTAAGTTTTGCATTGTTGTAGAGTTATTGCTTTGAAGTTCAGATTTATGCGTTTCATAACTTTTCTGGAGTTGCTGATTTGATACAGCAGATTTATGTTTTTCATTGCAAGTCAAAAAATACAAAAAAAAGGGTTCTGGGTATTGCCTTTATCTCTTGGTCTAGGGAAGGCGATTCATTAGCTAAGGTTTCAGATTTTTTTATTAAGAATTGAATTTTTAAATGGAGGCCGTACCTTTCAGCTTGGCCGTACCTCTTGCATAAGCTTTGGAATTCGTGTAAAATCAATCTGCAGCTTTGGGGTCAGTCTCAGGGTCTTGTGTTGGTCGCTTAAGTCATTGAAGTATATTGCATTTTATTTCGAGTCATTAGGAAGTCATATGTGAAAGATATCAGCATTTGAGGAGTTCTAGAGACTGCTGTTTATTCATTTATTGAGCAGACTTGTAACAGAAATCAGAGACAGCGTGTTGATCCTTGAAAGTCTTTTGGTTTTGGTATTCATATCTAAGTTAAAAGTGATTCTCTATGATGTAATGCTGATCCTTTGATTTCACAAGAGTTTGGCAGGCGAATACTTTTAATTTGTAAAACTGACAGTAGTACTGGCAGTCTTTCTTTCCTGTGCAAATCTGGTTGTAATTCTCAATTTCATTTGAAGTTTGTAATAGATAAATCTCCGCCCTATGGTAGCTACTTCCCATTCTGGGTGAGCAAGCACATTCTGGGTGTTGAGTAGTTTTCAGCTTCAGCATTTCATTTCAAGCTTGCTTTCTGTAATCACTCCGTCATATGGTCGCCCCTCACTCCGCATTGGATTGGGTAGCACATACTTGACGTTGAGTTCTTTCCTGCATATAGAATAGAAGACCCTCTGACCAATGCTCGCCATCATCGGCGCCATTCTGGTTAGAGTTGCTTTCTTGCACGTTTTGGTTTTCTCCTCTAACCTTAACGGGTGCACTGCTTTGTAATTTGAAATTGAAAAAACGAAAAAATTGGCTCGGAATATTCCAGGAAGAATCGTTGAAGGATCTTTCCTCTTCATGGTCGTATATTTGGTGGTTCTTGTTGTTCTTGCGTTGTTGGTTTACTATTTATTTGTTTTTCTGTTGATGCTTTTCAACTTTGTCCCTTGTGTTCTTTTTGTGGATTATGTTTTTTCTTTGATGTATGCAAGCCTTTAATGTTTATCTTTTGATTGTTTTCAAAGACCCACTTCTACTTGCTAATGAAAAAAAAAATCAGTAGCACTGAATGGAATGCAATTATGCTTGAATTACTGTAATTTTTTTGTTAGAAATGAAACATGAACAATAATAAAAGAAAATCAAACAAGAGCCTTCCACAATATCTTTTTAAAACTCTAAAAACCACTATGGGAAAGACTAGTTTTGTAGAGTCAACTGATCACTAGCCTTTGTCCCTTCAACTTGGGTAATTTAAAAAATAGAACAATTGAAGTGTTCTTGCTACAATTCAACATTATAACAGTTGTTATGTATTGTTTCTGGATTCAATTGTGTGACAGTTGTTATGATGCTAAAAACTTTCTACACCGGATCCAGAAACAATACAGAACTACAATATGGATTGTGGAAACTTGATATCATTAACTGTGACAGTTCTCTTATTTTTCTGCTGCTTCTTAAACCTCTTCTGCTTACAAACAACTGAATTTACATGCTTTTACAATTGGGCTGTGTCTCTTAATTAAACAAAGACTGGAGGTACCCTCTTTGCACCAAAGGGCCCACATCTTTTAGGAGTTTAAAGAGACATTGTCTTGCAGTCATTTATTATTGTGTTGTTAGATTTTGGCATGCCACTACTTGGTGAGACATGATATTTCCATAGTTTGTGATATTGAGAGAGTGCTTCTAGGTGTAACCATGTGTTGATTTTTAGCATCAACATTTCAGATCGCACTCCATGATCCATCACTAGGAAAAGTAAACACTTAAGATAGATTGCAGGCTATGTTCCTTAAAAGATGCAGAGGGAAGGAGTAGAGGAGCAGAAAATGAGAAAATTAGAGTAAAATACCTATAAAGGGGTTTTACACAAATTATTAAAACAAAACAAAATGGTTTGTAAGGCAGGATTGCCGCTGATGCTTGCACAACCATTGGTACAATCATGCAACCAACATTTTCTGTTGCCTATTGGGGACATCTTTGGACTGCCCGTGACATGTGACGATTGGTTTGTAGAGGCAGAACCATAGGGGTGGACCTGTCACTATAAAGACGGAACTTACTTTGACTTCAAATGTGGTAGAATTCACAATGATTTGTTGAGTGTTTTTATTTTCTGATTGAATGTCAATCATTTAACCAGTTATTAGGTTTGTAAAAAGATATTGAACTTATCTAGAGATGTAATGGCTATAACATACATATATCAAACGTGATGCAGGCATTTCCAGCAGCTTCTGGTCCCCTGGACCGCACTACCTACCTTTTTAGTTATATGAATGCACAACCAAATTGTCCTTCACTAGAGCAAATGTTGGAGGATTATTGGGACTTGATGCCAGATTATCAGGTTGGTGTTTTTCTTTAATGTTTGATGTATTTCAGGAAAATGATAGCTCCATTGTAATTTTTCTTGCCATGCATTTATATGGAAAAGAGTTTGTGGCCTTATAAGTCTCTTTGATTTTAAAACATCAATATTTAATTTGATTGTTTTGTATTTGGTATTAGAGATGAACTTACACTAACATAGGAGATCTCAAGTCATCCCAGTTTATGAATAATTTTGGAATTATATGGATTAATTGTGACCCCTAAATTGCAATTATCTAAATTTTTGCTATAGTTATCTTTTGTTCCATATAAGTCTGTTTCCTTCAATTTTTGTGGAATGCAAGAGACAAGTGATCAAATCTTTAAAAGGACAAAGCACCTTTCATTATTGTCTTTTGTTTTTTCTTCTGTTTTCTCTTTGTGCCCAAATTGCTGTATTGGGAGACTGACTGTATAGCTTCTAGCTTAGTGTTTTGGTCTTGATTTCTCTTTGAATTCTCAGGTGAAATATTTGGAAACAGAGGTACACACTAATTGGTTTTCTAGGGCATTTTTGAAATATTCACCACCTTCATGGAAAGAAAAGCAATCATCTCTATCTCCATCAAGCCAAGCACATACACCCTTGTTAAGTCATTATCACAGCCCAACATCAGCAGACATTCATTCAGCATCCACTGGTCCTCACATCTTGATATCTGATCGTCCACAAGAGAAGAAGAAGCAACTATGTCTTTATATAAGAATGTATAAAGTAGAATTGAGATGCAAATGAGACGAAAAACACACAATATGTACCATACATGCCAACAAAGCTCTTACAATGAAAACAAGAACATGCAATTCAGACTTTAATATTTGTTTTGTATCATCCAGCCGCAGAATTGTAAAAATATACATGATATTTGCAGTCAAGAATTGTAGTCTACTGAAAGTCAGCTGAGATATCCCGTACCCCTTTTTGACCAAGATTTTTATCGACATCTTTCTCAATTTGACAATGCAAACATGGTGCCAAATTGTTGCATGAGTTGGTCTGAATTGTCTTGTCTTCTTATATGCAAATTAAAATAATTTAATGCTTGCAAGTTTTCTATTGGGACCTCAATACACTCTCACAACCACTCTTCTATATTTAGAAACATTGCAAAAGTATATAGACAATACATGTGATAACTTCATCAAGAATCTGATTTATCATATATTCAGAATTTGAGATATAATAGGAGCATTACAATATGGGGCTAGAGAATTACTACAGCATTCACCATCTGAAATTATAAATATACTTATTCAACATCTAACTTGGGAAGACACGATTTTGCAATCTGCCCGCTTAACTCAGTATCGCCCAATTCTTTATACAGCTCTCATTCCATTCTCAAGGGAAATCTGACGGAACTTTGTCTTTATTTGTGTAGCTGGCTGAAATGTAATTAGTCGGCTGGGAATAAAGAAATAAGACAGTTTAATATTTTATGTATTTGTCTTGTCTTGTTGTCGTAGTAGTTAGTGGTTTAGGAATTAGTTCTTGAGAGAATAATTAATGTAATGAAACGATGCGACAGTTGGTCCTTCAACCACTGTCCGCGCACTATATGTATTGAGAGTCATATAGTTAATAGATTTTACTGTTGCTATGATTGTTCACAATATACCTGTACTGGGATATGTCCGATAAATAAAGACAGCTGTGATGATTTCATGCATTATATCCTAGTACGGTGTTATGTTTTGTAAGTTACTCTCATTTACTCCTTGTATATGTGGAATTCATTCCGTGAGTAAACATTTGGTGTCGTTGCCTAAGCGTACATAGGAAATCACCCAGTAGCAACATGGCGTTGTAATGGGTTGATTGGCGGAAGAGCCTGTGTAAGCGAACGAAGAACGGGAAGATGATTTGACATAGGATTTGGTGAACCTCTGGGATATATCGCTAAGGGATCCCGTACGGGGGGAAGCTCTTAGGCGAGAGATCCCTCAAGAAGTCATCTAGGACAGACTGCAAGTGAATGACGAGATTGACCATCTCCTCAACCATTTGCCAAGATTGCTGGCCTGCCACTTCATTATCTTGCAGGATCTTCGGGTGGAGAGTGACTAGGAACACTGGAGGCAACAAATACTGCAGCGGTACAAGGAGAGAACCAAGCGAGAAGAGGAAGAACGGGATACCAGCTGGAGACGTACTCCCGACAACCAATGATTGCATGAACATCCTTTTAATGCCCGTACAGCCTAACAAAGACAAGAATTGAGTACCAATCGAGCAAGAAACTTAGGAAGAGAAGGTTCGACGATCACTCAGGCTATAGGAGAAAGAAAATAGACGATGAAGACTAAAGGAAATTGACAGAGAAATCCATGAAGATATAACTGAAATAAATAAATCCATTACAAGAGCACACCAGAACCTGGTTGGAATTGACCGATCTATCATAAGAGCACACCAAAGTCCTCTTATGCTTGATATCTTCATGTCTATCAATTGGTGTAGGGCTGCCATCAATGGGTGATAACATATCATTGACTTTCTCATAATCAAAAGCTCCTATCTCATGAGAATGATGGGTCATAATGTTGTTGTCTTCAAACAAATCAGTAATGATATCATGCCATTGTATAGTGTCTTCTTCATCATGTGTAGCCAAAACACTAGTGGCTGCTCCACTAAGTAAATAATCAACTTTCCCGTCCCCCTTTTTGTCTTCATGTAGCTGCTCTAATGTAGCTGGTTCGTCTTGAGCCATCACGTGTTCTTCAATCTTAAAGTCATCATGAAGTGTCATGTGCTCAACATCTTTATCCATTCTGCTCTCCTTAGGATCAGCTGTATGCTGGTCACTAACTACTGAAAATTCATCATAAAGACTCTTAGATGTTTCACTTGTAGATACATCATGCTGCTCCCTCTTTTGGTCTTGCGATGTAGACCCTTTAAAAATGGATGCCATATACTGTGTGAATCCTGGTTGTGAAGCCAATTTATCCATCCTTTCCTGACTCTGTCTTAATTCTTAAATCATGGCATTCAACTTTTTAATATCCTCTTTGGAAAACATGGTGTCCAACTGAAATAGCTGATAACAAATTTGATTACCCAACGGGCTGGCAAGAACTTTGGCTCTGATACCACTGTCATGTCCCTTGCTAAATTTGATGTAAACTTGCTGATTTGAACCCTGGGAATTTTGTCAAACACTTGTCAAGCAAAATCTGTACTTGCTGTGTCATGTTCCCCGAATTAGTAGCATTGCAATACGAAGCATAGAAAACGAGATAAACAAAATACATGTCAAAGACATTAACTATTTTATCATAATTATAAGTATTAAATTTAATGTTGTAATACCAAAATATAAATATTAGCAATCTCATTATAATTATGATTACCAAAATAATATTACAATTATGATTATAAATATAATAGATATTATAATATACATGTCATTAAACGAACATATATTGTTTAGTAATTACTATAATAATAATAAAGAAATCATAAAAGAAATAGTACTGAAATATGTGACTAAATAAACAAATGGCAAATATAAATACAAATTTAAATATTATTATAATCAGTATAATATAATAAATATTAAATAGAGTATATAAAATCAATATTAAAATAAATAACCATTAAAAATAAATGTCTAAATTTAATATTATTATAATCCTAATTTTTATATATATATATATATATATTTATTTATATTTATATATATATTTGAATATGTTACAATCAAATCAAAATATAATAAACAAGAAACATTTAAAATATATAAAGTATGCTAATAGCTGCAAACATAAGGCAGCGATTAAGTCATGAAGGAAGGCAGCGATTAAGTCATGAAGGAAGGCAGCGATCTAAACAAGAAGGCACGACTCCACCTTGAAAAGGCATCTCCTCTCCAAAGTGGAAGATATAAGATAAGGTAAGACAAGGGGAAAGGAGGAGAATATTACAAGAATATTACAATCAGCAAAACATTAAAACCCAGTCTCTAATAATTATCTAAGATCATCGATGGGAGTAAAGAAAAGGAAACAAGACAAATAAAATAAGTAAAATAAAGAACATACAAGCAGATCGATTAGAAAATTGGGAAGATAAAAGGAAAGGGTAAGTAATGTGTTACGTTTTAGAGTGTATTAAATAATCTAGTTACTCTATCATTTCAGATTATATTGAATTATATATATATATATATATGATATGCATATTCAGGTCAAGATGGGTATTCTAAAGATTATATATATATATATACACACACACACATAATTTATGATTATACAATAATGATACTTATTATTAAGCCTTATAAGTAATGATGACAATTTAATATAAAAGTAGAATTGTCCTCATAAGGTTGAAGGAGGCGAGTAAGGAATCAAAAAAACATGGAGAGATACGACAACTCAGGTGATGTACTCACTTAGTAATAATATTTAGCATATTTTGGGATATAAGAAATTGACATAGCTAATCTAATGATTGGTGTAATGCTTTCTTAGTGTTATCATGATGAAATGATATTAATATGGACTTAAAGAATCAAATGATAAATGAAATGTATTTAATAGTTGCTAGACTCATTAATTGCATTATAATGAGCCTCTTTGGATACACTATTAGGGGATAACACATAGGATAATAATTTAAGGAATCCACTCATAGGACTACATTTAGATTTATTTGATGTTGAATCTTATATTCGATAAACTGCATTATTATGATTAGAAAATAAGATCATAAGAATGGACATGAATATATTAATTGGCTACACCTAGTTGTCTATAGTTGATACATTTCCTTAAATACATCTCATTTGGTTATATGCTCATGCTTATACTCATAATGCATAATGAATATAGATGAAACTATAATAAGGGCATTTTTATTTGATTGTGTAAAGATTGTCTGCTATGTGCTTGTAAACCTATTAGGATAGGTGAAACATGGGTGAAGTGGATTGCCTAAAAACCCCACTTTCAGCCCCTTAGGCCCTAGACAAGGGATTGGGCTTTGCAGCCCTTTAGGCCCTTAACAAGGGATTGGGCTTTGTAGCCCCTTAGGCCCTTGACTAGGGATTGGGTTATAGAAAGATGGGGGTCCCACCTAGGTCTCTGCCCCTTAGGCCCAAGATACGGGATTGGGCAAGAGAAGGTGGTAGGCCTTAGGCCACTTGGACTCTATGGTTCCTCTCCCCTAATAGGACGAGTGTCTTCCGAGGTGTTGCCATGAGTGGAGTATGTAGGTACTAAGCCCCTAGGCAAGAAGGATTGTGATGGACAACCTCTTGAGTTTACATGAGGGCTTCAGGGCAGATCCACCTATGGCACTCCTCTTATGTTTTCATTATTGCTTTATGATTATGAATATATTTTGGATATCTAGATATTATTGCTAACAGATATATGTGTATGTGGAAATGTTTTTAAATTGGTGAATGCAGATTTCAATCTAGGATTATTTCATTTGAAAAACACATTCCTTTTTGAAAGAAGAAACCCTAAATCTAATCAACAATCGAATTCTGGGGCAAACAAGCAAATTCAAGAGCAAGGCTAGGTATGGGACATTACATGCTGATTGAGGTTCTTTTCGGTATTTTGTAATGTAAGTAATGATTTTATGCATTCAATGGACTCAACTGAACATGTGCCAAAGACTGAAATGTATTTAAGATGTAATGCAATATATATGTAATGCAAAGAGTTAGTTGATATGCATCTACAACCAAGGGACATTAATGCGAACACTTGGCAAGCAACTTAATGACTGCAGTCTTTATGAAAAAATGCAACTACAACAATGAGCATTATGTCAAACACTTATTATGCAAACTAGTCATGCAAATAGTAAGCTACAGTCTTCGGTCATTATGTCAAACAGTTGACATGCAAAATTTCTTGTGCAAATCAAAGCTACAGCAAAAAGGTAATAAGTCAAACACTTGTTATGCAAAGTATTGACAAACATAAAAGATCAACAATGCAACTCCTTCTCCTTATTATTTAATGCAAGCTGAGTACAACTGTTTACATAAATTTGCCAAGACTCTTGGCTTGCAAGTCTCCAATGACATGCAACGACAACTTATCAATGGCAGGAACCTATCAGTCTCATATAATCATGCACAAAATGTGATAAATGAACCTGTGATATTGGTTGATGAGAACTGGTAGTTAAGTAGAAGACTTGGCTGCAATTTTATGAGCCTTCACCAAGACAATCGAACCCTTAGTTGTGCCGCCCCTGTTCTGAACTTGCTGCTTCAAGTATAAAATCGTAGCAGCTTGTATTGTCTTCAAACAACTCTCAATATCAGCACCTAGACCCCTAATATGCAGCGCTCCAATACCCACTTGAAATCGATGCAAGATGTGGACTGTACATGCAAAAATCTGAATACTAAGAAGGAAGATCGAACCTTGTATTTGCAACAATAACCCTTCACAATTGCTGATGATGGAACCCATGATTCACCAATAAAATCAGAATATTTCCCAAGCAAAAATCGTCCCAACTCCAAACTGAAATAAGCTTCAAATTGATGCCAAAATATTCTCCAATGCAATCCTTCAATTATCCTTCACAAGTTTGGCCCTTGGGCACTAAATTTGCTCAAGTTGAGAAGATTGGAATATCTCCTCCAAATCGACCAGCTAGGTTTGGTATTTCACAAACTAAACCGGAAACTCTCCAATGCAAGCACAAATAGAAACCCTGGATGGATTTCTCACAATTCCAAATAGGGTTGGTGTTGCACAACCGAAACCGGTACCTTAGAGTCTTCAAACCCTCAGGCAGATTGCTAAGCATTCAAGCTCACCAATGTAGTAGAAAAGATGTCAACAACCAAGATGCCCAAATGCAAAGACAAAAAGCTCCTTATAAAGAATTCTCATCAAGTGTCCAAGAAACTTCTAGAATAAAATATTATTTTATTCACTTAAGTGACTTTATGATTTACTATTTTATTTAGTCACTTTATTAAATCAATTAAACATAAAGTCATCCTTAAGATATTATTTATTAGAATAACTTTATAAATAATTAATCTAATATCTCCACTTTATTTAATTAAAATAATCAATTAAGCTATCATTTTGATATATTATTACTTTTGGCTGTAAGAGACCAGGTGTCTCTCAACCCAACCACAGACTGAGAATGCAAGGTTTTTGTTTGTTTTCGTTGTTTTTTGATTTTTTTGAAGTTTTTGCAGGAAAGTAGAATGGTGCGATTTTTGAGATAAAATGCTATAAGACTCATAATAAATTCATAGATAATAAATGATGCATCAAATAGCTTCCCAAAGGATGGCGAATGTTTTTATTAACCTTCTAGACACATACAATGAAGAAATACGAACATGCAAGAAAAAGGCAACACTTTTATTCAAGGAAAACCTGGTTATTTGCAGCCGCCAGAATGAAGAAGTACAGTACGACCAACTTCAAATCCCTAAGTCTCCAGCCTCGAGAATAGTGCAAAATGCTCCAGAGTTCTAGGCACCTAATCTGGAGAAGTCAAAATGCAGAAAGGCAAGGCGTTTTATCCAGAGGAAGAAAGACGTCCTTTCAGCTATGGTACGGCCTGCCAGCAACAATAAATATAGCCGTATTATCCTTGGAAATCGTGCCAGATAAATAATTCAATCAGCCGTTCAAGAATATCACTTTCCTGATGAAAAATCGAATCAAGTTATGAATCTCAACTTCACATTTAGCTCTGTATGACTCCTGTGTGAAGCCACTCTGTTGACAAGCTTAAACTAGTATTGCACATTCTCAGTATGTCTAAGCCACTCTGTTGACAAGCTTAAACTAGTATTGCACATTCTCAGTATGTCTAATTCTGAAGAGGGAACGTTCTCCAGTATCCAATGATTTGCAGAAACCCTTGTTTCACAAACCCCAATGCTCTTAGAGAGAAATAAAGACAAATTAGAATAATCATGAATGAATGAGTTCGATTTGCCTTGTGAAATATATAACTCTTCTCAATAAGTCAACCTCTCTTCAAAAAGCAATTAATGAGCTTTTAAAATAATAATTAAATCGCCCTTTATTGACTTAGCCAGAATAATTAAATAATGGCGTCCCCTTTTGATGAGTAATAAAATACTCATTTAATATTATTCGCCTCTTTATTATAAAGTATCAATACTTTATAATTTGTCATTAAATAATTATTTTAATTTTTCATTAAAGTGACTTTATATTATAAAGTCAAATTAATAAACCTTTAATAATTATTAACTGCCCCCAATAATCACTGTTTGGTCATCAATTCATCAAACTGGGTTGAACTGAGCTGACCAACTGAATCAGGTGCCCTGCTAAAAATAGCAACTCCTGTTTGTCTAACTTACTATAAATAGTAAGTATTTGTAAATCACTCTGAAAGTGTCTGCCAAGGCCCAAACCTCAATCAACTGCTGGAGTAATGTTCCCAAACACTGGATAACTGCCTCAAGTGATCCTCTAAACACATTTGCCAGCCTACGAGGATCTGAATGATAGGCTAACCCCTGAAATAACTGTACTGCCTAGGAAGGGGACATTACAGACAACTTAATCAATTAATTTAATTAAATCACCATACTTCCAATTCAGGGACATGACAATCCTCCCTTCCCAAAGATTGCTTTACCTCAAGCAATCCGCAACTGCCAATCTAGCTCAACTGCCACATCATCAAAAGCCTGAATGGAGAATCATCTGCCACTGTCCACCAACCACCTAGATCCCAAGTGATTCTGAGAAGAACTCCAACCAACATCCTCTGAATATAGCTAAAGCTCCCGTCAGTGTGAAGTCCTATCAATCTATGAGGCCAACTATCCAACAAGAGAATTCCTGGATCCCAAACCTGTATATTTGCCCCACCATGCTGACTCCAAGTACTACAATAATAATCCTCATGCATCCAACTCTCCAAAAACAATCTCCACTTGGATCACATGAATAAACTGGAAGTCCATCTATTTCATCAACAATGGACTTCCACTGTGCCACTCTGATACCCCCTAGAGTCCAAGCCTCGAACTCCTGCTGCTGGAAACACCCAAATGTAGAACTCACCAAAGAACCCCTATTGACCTCAAGCTCTTGAGAGAGCTTAACAACTTCCCCTTGTTTCCTCATCAAAGCATCTGAGTATATACTATATCTCAACAAGGTTAAGAAGGTGGTCACGATCTGAAAGAAGGTTCAAATAATTTGACTTCATTATCTCGAAACCTTCTATGATAACCTACAAATCATCATGAGAAAACTCTTCTCCAATCCCCTTTTATCTTCTCTCTAACTGAACTACCCAAAGATGATCCTCAATTTGTTTATGCATCCTGTCATGATGAGATACTGCTGCAATAATCTCATCCTCATTCACCTTCAACTGAATCTCCAAGTTGTGAAGACTAATCTCATCCTTATCAAGCTCATTACCATTATTAGAAAAATGTGCATTTTCAGATTCATCCTCTCTTTGAATAAGGAATCTTCTAATGTTATCTATCCTTTTATGCCTTGCTATGTTGATGAGATTGACCTTTTCTTTGACTTCTTGAAGATGTTGTCTTGCATTGGCAGCCACTAATTTAGCCTCTTTGGCTTTTTGTATCCATTCTTCATTCATCTTTTCGGACCTCTTTACCTCTTCCATGTCAAAATATACAAACTCAGTCCTCTTATGCATGATATTTTCATGTCTATCAATTGGTGTAAGGCTGCCATCAATGGGTGATAATGTAATGTCCCCTTCTCAAACCTGATTGTTCCAGTGACCGTTGGCCTTTTTCGTTGGGAACCCGAAGGCTAGTCGGAAGGTTAAATTAGGGTTTCCTCATTTTGAGGAGGTCATTGCTCTGAGATGGTTGTTTTAATGGCGGATTCCTTCTGGGTTTTCAGAGGGCTTCGCAGTGGTATGTTCGTCTCAGCATTCAGAGTACTTTTTGGAATTTACTATTTTTAGTAAATTCTATTTGTGGCAGCTTTCCAGATGAGCTTAGGTTGGTTGACTCCCGGCTTCAGATTGATCAGTTGACTACATCAGTATTGGCTTCAGGGCACTCTCGGAGAAATAAGTTAAGTCATTTAAATTAAAAAGTCACGTTTAAATGTTATATTTTAACGTTGACCCCTTGGCTTAGACTTAATGACTTAATGTCGTTTTAAAAAGTGGGTCTTGAGGGTGGCGCCCTCATTAAGAAATGTTTTAATTATTTCCTAAGTCAAAAGCAAGATTATGAGGGGCGCATAATTCAAAGTTTGATATTTAATTAAAATATCAAATCTGGAGCTTGAAGAGAAAGTACGCCCTCTTGAGGAGATTAGAGATTTTGACCTAAAAGCTCATTTTAGGGTTTTGTGAAGTCAACGGAAGAATTATAAAAGGGAGTCTTGGTGCATCATTTGGGCATCTTGGAAAATACACCGTTATGCTGCCGGATTGATTCTGGATTGCTTCGAGGGATGAAGACCTCCTAGTTTGGGCATCTCTTCTCGTTTGTAAGACAACGACTAGTGATGATTATTAGTCTATTTGTGAGTGCATCTTAGCTATTTCATTTGTGTTCAGTTTTGCATTGTAAAATCTGTTTTGAGTATTTTAGTGTTGCAGCTTTAGCTTCTTTTCATACAGCAGATTGCATGTTTTGCTCATATCTCAAAAAAGACAAAAAATATCATTCTGGGTACTGCATCATTGGATGAGTTTGTAATAGGCGCCCATATCTTCCAGTTCTTAGATTTTTAGAAAGAGTATTGAATTTTTAAGAGGAAGTCGAATTTCTGTCCTAGGCCGTACCATTGGCATATGCATTGGGATCCGTGTTAATTAAATCTGCAGGGTTTGGTTCAGTTTCAAGTGTCTATCTTGGTCGCCTAGATCTTCTGAGTGCTTAGCACTTTACGGCATGTCAATTGGATGATTATTAAGCAAGTTGTGAGCATTCTTTGGAACTTGTGCACTGCTGATTGCTCATTTAAAGTACAGATCTGACAAAAAGGCAGAATACAGAAATCTGCATTTCTGTTTTGTGTTTGGGACACTGTGATTTCTTAAGGATTGTAATTGATTATTGGTTGAACATACTATTTGACAAGCATATGATATCTTGACATTGCAGGCAGTCATAATCTTGTAAACTGGCAGTAGTACTGACCAGTGTTTTGATATTGCTTTGTCATTTCTTGTAATAATCATTCCTACTTTCAGTTTAGAGTAAAATAGTGATAACTCCACCCTATGGTCGCTACTGTCCATTCTGGATGAGCAAGCACATTCTGGGTGTCGAGAAGTTTCCTCTTTCAGCATTATTTCTTTCAAGCATTATTTTGTATTTACTCCGTCATATGGTCGCCCCTCACTCCGCTTTGGATTGGGTAGCACATACTTGGCGTTGAGTTCCTTTTCCAGCATAAGCAATTCATTTTAGATCCTCTGACCAATGCTCACCATCATCGGTGCCATACTGGTTAGAGTTGCTTCAGTACGTTTTGGTTTATCATCTAACCTTAACGGGTACTTGATTGTAATGTTGTAATCTGCAATTGTTAAAATCGAAAAAAATTGGCTCGGAATATTTCAGATAACATATCATTGACTTTCTCATAATCAAAATCTCCTATCTCATGAGAATGATGGGTCATAATGCTGCTGTCCTCGAACAAATCATTAATGATATCATGCCATTGTATAGTGTTTTCTTCATCATGTGTAGCCAAAACACTAGTGGCTGCTCCACTAAGTAAATAATCAACTTTCTCTTCCACCTTTTTGTGTTCATGTAGCTGCTCTAATGTAGCTGGTTCGTCTTCAACCATCGCGTGCTCTTCTTCAATCTTTTAAGTCATCATGAAGTGTTGTGATGAGCCTAGCCTAAGCTGACTCAAAAACTCTTCTTTGTTCCCTTGAAATTTTGTCAAACAATTCATATGCAAGCTTCTAGCTTGCGGGTCTGAGTTATCAATCTGATATAAATGTTTTTAAATGCTATCCAATGCATTATAATGCTTGCAAATGACTTCTATGATGATTAGGTAAGGTCCTAGATGCAATGCAGATTTCCTTTGTATTTCTCAAATGTGGTAGATGAAGTTCCATGCGCTAAATATGCAGTTACAGCCTTTAGACATTATGTCAAACAGTTGGCATACATCCTCTTAAACATTTCAAATGGACAATTACTCAAATAGAGAACTCCCAACTTCAAATATATTATTGATAATGCAACCTTCTACAATGAAAATGAGAGAAGATGCCAAGACTCTTGGCTTACATCCAAAATATTATTCTTAATAAAATCTGATACAAAATGTGCACCTACAATAGCTAACATAAATGCATCTATGATGATCATAAAGTTTATACAAATCTAAAAGGAACTTGGAACATGCAGTCGCCTTGAGTCTATGATGAAGAAGCAAGCCATATATTGAATGATGATGACCTCTTAATGCCAGATCGAACCTCAAACCCAGCCGCCCCTGTTCTGAAGAAGATATTTTTTATTAAATTGTGGACTGCCTCCAAGTGCCAACATGAGCATCTAAAATGATCTCCACTCCTTTGTGGTCCAAGCGCCACCTTTAGAGCATGAAATTGATGAAGATAAGAGCCTAAAAGATGGAAATCGTGGTATCCTGGTTGACTGCAAAGTGCAAACTATATCAGATTGGCCTTGGATTAATCTGTCGCTGATGGCGCTTCCTAAAACAACCTCCCAGCACCTCTAGCAAGTCGCCTAGCCTTCAAGGAAGAAGCGCTCCCACTTCCAATGTAAATCACACCAAGGATGGGCTGCTTCATACAAATCGTGGTTCCCAAAATGCAAACTAATGAAGTCTGAAGTAAAAAGTCAGAATTCTAGAAATGACTGAATGCTGCAAGTTGATGAAGACTTGATCACCAAAATATCTCCAACAATCTTCCAATCGAACTTATGCAAAGAATTGGCCCTTGGCCACTAATTTTGAACCAATGAAAGAAATGAAGTATTCTTTCCAAACTTGCAACCCTTCAAGAGATCTTTCACTCCCTCAGTTATGCTATCAATAGCAAGTTTTCGTTTCCTATGATCAAAGAAGAAAACTGCGAAAACCCTAGGCTCCACAATAAAAATTAATCAAAATAATATTCATCAACTGGATGTTGAAAATGAGCTCTTACCTCTCTTTTTATTCTTTCCTTAGGAGAGCTCAAACACCTTCCCGGCCAATGTGGGATAAAAGATTTATTCCCACATTAAATTATTCACTTAACACACTTTAATATATTAAAGTGACTTTATTATTATAAAGTTACTTTATAACTTTATAATAATATTAAAATATTAAATAAATTACTTAAGTCACATAAACTTTAATATCTCTTGATGTACTTGTCTGATTGCTAAGCCGTCTGAGCCAGGAGTCGACTCTCCCTGTTCTCCAAGTGATTGGATGCTTGTCTAAAAATAGAAACCCTGAACAGTGACTTACTATAAATAGTAAGTATGTGAAACTGAGTCTAGAAACAACTGCAAAGGCCCGATCAAGGTCAACACTGCCAGTATGCTCTGCTCAGGTGTCTTTCTATTAATAGGAACCCTGATTCTCCCAAAATAGTAACTTACTATAAATAGTAAGTGTGCCAAACCGAGTCAAATAACCTGTGCAAAGGCCAAAACCTGAATCCAGCTGAAGAGTAATGTATCTAATCACCGAGTAACTACCACAAAGGACCCTCTATCCAGACATATTAGCCTACAAGGGTCAGGAATAGGCTAAATTCACCAAACTCTGATGCTCGCAAAAATAGGGACATTACAAGTGTCATGTGCTTAACATCTTTCTCCATTCTGCTCTCCTTAGGAACAGCTGTATGCTGGTCACTAACTGCTGAAAATTCATCATAAAGACTCTTATATGTTTTACTTGTAGATACATCATGCTGCTCCCTCTTTTGGTCTTGTGATGTAGACCTTTTAAAAATGGATGTCATATACTGTGTGAATCCTAGTTGTGAAGCCAATTTATCCATCATTTCTTGACTTTGTCTTAATTTGTCCATCATGGCATTCAACTTTTTAATATCCTCTTTGGAAAACACAGTGTCCAACTAAAATAGCTGATAAAAAATCTGATTACCCAACAAGCTGGCAAGGACTTTGACTCTGATACCATTGTAATATCCCTTGCTAAATTTGATGTAAACTTGCTGATTTGAACCTTGAGAATTTTGTCAAACACTTGCCAAGCGAAATCTGTACTTGCTGATTGAGGTTCTTTTCGGTATTTTGCAATGTTTGTAATGATTTTATGCATTCAATGGACTCAATTGAACATGTTGTAAAGAATGAAATGTATTTAAGATGTAATGCAATATATATGTAATTCAAAGAGTTACCTGATATGCATCTACAGCCAGGGGACATTAATGCGAACACTTGGCAAGCAACCTAATGACTGCAGTCTTTATGCAAAATTGTAACTACAGCAATGAGCATTATGCCAAACACTTATTAGGAAAACTAGTCATGCAAATAGTAAGCTACAGCCTTTAGTCATTATGTCAAACAGTTAACATGCAAAGTTTCTTGTGCAAATCAAAGCTACAACAATAAGGTAATAAGTGAAACTTTATGCAAAGTATTGACAAACATAAAAGATCAACAATGCAACACCTTCTCCTTATTATTTGATGCAAGCTAAGTAAAACTGTTTACATGAATTTGCCAAGACTGTTGGCTTGCAATTCTCCAATGATATGCAACTACAACTTATCAATGGCAGTGACTTATCAGTCTGATATAATCATGCACAAAATGTGATAAATGAACCTGTGATATTTGCTGATGAGAACCGGTAGTTAAGTAGAAGACTTGGCAGTAATTTTATGAGCCTTCACCAAGACAATCGAACCCTTACTTGTGCCGCCCCTGTTCTAAACTTGCTGCTTCAAGTATAAAATCGTAGTAGCTTGTATTGTCTTCAAACAACTCTCAATATCAGCGCCTAGACCCCTAATATGGAGCGCTCCAATACCCACTTGAAATTGATGCAAGATGTGGACTGTACATGCAAAAATCTGAATACTAAGAAGGCAGATCGAACCTCGTATTTGCAACAATAACGCTTCACAATTGCTGATAATGGAACCCACGATTCACGAATAAAATCAGAATATTTCCCAAGCAAAAGTTATCCCAACTCCAAACTGAAATAAGCTTCAAATTGATGCCAAAATATTCTCCAATGCAATCCTTCAATTATCCTCCACAAATTTGGCCCCTGGGCTCTAAATTTGCTCAAGTTGAGAAAACTGAAATATCTCCTCTAAATCGATCAGCTAGGTTTGGTATTTCACCTTGGATGGATTTCTTAGAATTCCAACTAGGGTTGGTGTTGCACAACCAAAACCGATACCTTAGAGTCTTCAAACCCTCAGGCAAATTGCTAAGCATTCAAGCTCACCAATGTAGTAGAAAAGATGTCAACAACCAATATGCTCAAATGCAAAGACAAAAACTCCTTATAAAGAATCCTCATCAAGTCTCCAAGAAGCTTCTAGAATAAAATATTATTTTGTTCACTTAAGTGACTTTATGATTTATTATTTTATTTAGTCACTTTATTAAATCAATTAAATATAAAGTCATCCTTAAGATATTATTTATTGGAATAGCTTTATAAATAATTAATCTGATATCTCCACTTTATTTAATTAAAATAATCAATTAAGCTATCCTTTTGATATATTATTACTTTTGGACAACTTAATCAATTAATTTAATTAAATTACCATACCTCCAATTTGGGGACATGACAATAATTAAATTATTAATTAATTAAATTTAAGTTGTCTTGACATGGTTATTTGTATTTTGTGTTGGAATAAGTGTTTGTTTAAGCTTCCTTGTTCTTTGTATTGATGTCTTATTTGCCTTTCACTAAATGACATGCAGGAACCAATGCTCCTTGTAACCCCTTAGGCTGAAACCCCTGCCATAATGTAGAATAATATGCAAATTGCAAAATTTCTGAACAGTAATTTATTTTTGTATTTTTCTACTTATGTAATGTCCCCACCAAGAAATTTTAACTTGCAAAATTTTCAATTTTCACCTCATACTTTTTGTCAAACAGTTCAGTGGGACATTGAACATTAACTATTGTTGAGTTTTATAATGAAGAACAACTTCATCTATCATTAATGATTATAGGTATATTCACAAACAGTTGTCATGCATTGAACAAGTCATTGACATTTTCACAAACACTTTGCAATCATTGAGTAATTTCGCAAAGAATTATCCACTTGGATCTCTTGTGTGCTGATAAATATTCATACTGTTATTTGCTGATATGAAATCAGAAATACAGAGAATGCTGTAAACTAATTTCTAACCACAAAATGATACCATAATGTTGCTGTTGTAGGTGGGCATAGAAAATCAGATCTAAATCATAAATATTTCTCAATTCCTACCAGATCGACTGTATCTGATTATTCATTTATATTTACTTTTCATACAGCTGTTATCATACTCAGAATGAGTATAGATCTGCAGGGTATTGATCTACCTTGACTGCTGTAGATGTTACTACTACTACAGACATTGACAAAGTAGCTGAGAGTGAAAATTCTAAAGCAAAAATGCCCATAGACTGCCTAAAAAACTGCTACACATTCAGAATGAGTGAATGGAACTGTAAGTATGGAGTGGCCAGCTGGGAGAGGTCAGAAATCTTCAACAAAAAGCAGCACCGTTCCTTCAAACTGCCAAATACAACCCTATATGGCTGTGCCTAGGATTTTGGAATCTGCAAACTCACCCAATAAGGATCGGTTTGACCTCTTCTTGTCACACCTTGCTTCCAAAGTATGCACCTGTTTGTTGAAATCCCTTGTGAAATGGTTCAGTCAGCCTTTATACAAACAATAACTTGGGTGGCTAGGAAATATAGGGTATGAAACCCTTGTTTGGAATGCCTCCCTCACATTTCAATATAAATTCAAAGAACTTCTTCGAGATACTTCACAATTAATTATTCGTTTACAAATTTCAATATAGTTACCTTCAGCATAGTGCAAACTGGAAAGATATTTTTCTGGTTCCACAAATCTTCAAACTTCAATATTCAGCTCCTTGTGAATCCTGTGTGAATCCACCATAACATTGGCTAGGGAAGATCTGTCACTCCCAAAACCAATCTTCACCTTAGGGTTTTTGTTTGAGGGCGGTAGAAATTTGCTCAACTCCACAACTAGGGTTTCAATAAAATATCAAATGCCATGAACCGATGAAATGAGTCTGCTCAACCTCCTTTTATAATCCCCAACGGAACTTTCCAGAAGCTAAATTTAAAAATCACTTTTTAAATAATAATCCTTTCAGCTTATAAGTGACTTTTCAAACTCTTTTAATTTGATAATACTTTAATTCCTTATTTAGTATTATTACTTTGGCCCTCTTTTAAAAACACTTATGGTGTTGGCCGCCCTTCTTTAAAATAAATAAATAAGCATAAGTTGCATTTAGGAAAATAATATAAAGTTACTTTAAGACAATTTAAGTTAGTTATTTAATTACTTTTCCGCACATCCCAAATTGTACGAATAGTTAGTGTTTCTCGAGAATGTTGGAATTCCCACATATACTAGAAAGGCCATAAAAGGGGACATTACTATTATTTCAACAAGATACAATATAAAGAAAATAACATAAATATAAATGATACAGTAAACTCAAATGAAAACACATAGTAATTGTATCCACTAAATGATGGAGAATTGTTACAAAAGAAAATCAAGTTGCTCACTGATATAAATTTGTTCATAATATTTTTCAAGCAAAACCCTAACCAAGTTGGGCACAAACTCTAATTAAGATTGCTTTGAATGCACTAGCACATCCTTGTATGAATTTTCCCACCAAAACCAAAGAACTATGTCCCCCGGCTTTGAGATTTGGAGGTTTTCATCCCAATTTTGTAAGCTTCTACTTTAACAGCTGTCCAATAAGAATAGAGTAGTGTTTATTTCAAAATGCCAAAAGATGTGTTGTTTTCTCTAGAAACCCTTTTTTATCCAGCCATTCCTCTATTTTCACTATGTTGACAAAATCAATTTCAATATATTAGGCTATTAAAATTGATCTTCTGAAATAATAAATATCACAATTCACAAACATAGACAATAAAGTCTTTTTGGGGGTCTTAAGTCAAAATTCTAATGTATCCAAATTAACATGAAATTGAATCAAATTTATCAAGTCTAGAAATACTAGAGCTTGGCCCAAAGATCACATTGTAACTTGAAATTGGCACCTCGATAACCTAAAGCATTGGAAACCCAATTCAGAAAACTTGAAGCTGAAGCCAACAACTATATGCATGCTGCCATCCAAAATGTTCCTTCTTAAATGTAGCCTAAAAATTAGGACTATACCTCTTAGAGCCATAATTTAATCATTATTTCAAGTTAAAATCTTTGATATGACTCCAAATTACACCCACGAAAGCCAAGGTAGAATAGGACACCCCTAGGGGAATCATCAAGGCCACTCAAAATTTGGTTCCATCTCCTAAAATTCAAGGAAATCCCTAAAAGTATAGGAATTTTCCTTTTGTTCACCAGCAAAACAATAAAAAACAAGTGCATATAGTCACTCATACTTATTCCTTCTACACATGAAAATCCACTAAACACAACATGCTTTACAAAATAAGTGAGTGGGGCCCACAACCTGCTATCATCTAGAAACAAACATTACAAAACTTACTTTCCTTCTTGATTTAGTATAGACATTATTTGCTATAGTGGAATAGCTTAAGTTAGAGGCCATAAAACTAACTTTCCTACTACAAAATCATATTGTTTGTATCTCGTGCCCTACAACAAGCACCAAAAAATGTTTAATGTTTAATTTTTCTTTTGGAAGACAACTCAATCCTGCTGCTAAAGACCAAAGAAATGAGATCGAGAGAAATTGGCATGTCTTCTCAAGGTGAGAGCACCACATTATAGTATCAAACATATGCTAAAAAATAGAAAGTAGCTAAAGCAAAAAAATAGACAGTAGTTACAAAGGATTGCAATTAGTATTACAAGTACACTATTTTTATTAAAGACTAATAACAGCTAACCTATTTAATGCGAGTGTAAATGTACACTTTATTATATTATTATACTAATATTCTCATAAATCCAGTAAAATATGTGAGGTAGAACCTACTAATATTCTCATAAATTGTGATGAGCCTAGCCTAAGCTGACTCAAAAACTCTTCTTTGTTGCCTTGAAATTTTGTCAAACAATTTGAATGCAAACTTTAAGCTTGCTGGTCTGAGTTATCAGTCTGATCTAGTTGCTTGGAAATGACTTCAAAGTGCTGCAATTAGTGCTTAAAGTGCTACTAGCGATGCATGATTGATTTACAAAGCAAGAGAGTGGTAAACTTACTGTTCTTGACCCCTTCTCATACATAGCCATGATTGAAATTGACAAATAAAACTAATAGACATAATGTCAAACACTTTGTATGCATTCTCTGGCAGCAAGTATGCAACTACAGCGTGTAGCATTAATACAAACACTTGTCAAACAAGCTGATCATAAACTAAGAACACCTACAGCCATGGTCATTATGACAAATAATTTGCAAGCATTCAAATTTAGCACCCAAATGAACAATCAGCTATATGAGCTCCTCAATCCTAAACTCTTTATAGCTCATCAAATGATAGAAGAGAACTGTTTTACTTGAGTTTTGATGCTCAGACAAAGCTACAGCCATACATGAAATACAAGCTAATACATTCTGACCTGTAGAGATTCAACATAAGATGCTTTCACCAAATCTGATAAACAACGTGCTCCTCAAATCCCTTTTATTTGACTGATATAAAGACAACTTTCAGATGTATTCAATAGTCTCAACATACTTCAAATAAGCCAATATTGAATGGCAGATTACAATGTTTATGCTCAAAAAATTACTTCATCAATACAGAATTTATAAATTACTGAAAGTTTGATCAGCAACAAACCAAAAGCAAGTTAAATACAAGTACGGTTCAGACCTGGAAATGCACGATGGTTTGAAAGGTGCACAACAACTTAACTGAAGGCTGAAACCTCTGCATATATCTACGTCTAGCTTGGATAAACCCTTGGATAAGTTAAATATTAATAACAGCCCAGATTATAGCAGTAGATAAATGAAACCCTTGCCAACTTCAACACAATATTGGTTCAAATCATTGTAGCGCGGTACTGTAGCAATACTATTCACGGGTACTGTTCACGTGTCACTGTAGCGCGGGTACTATAGCGCGGCACTGTTCACGCCACTGTAGCATCTAACAAAAATTCCAATATGCAAGTAATAAATGATATGGTACGGCTGGAGATACAATAGCCTGAGAAATAAGAATGAAGCTGGAAGTTGATCTCTTGTAGATTTAATATTTTCTTCTTCAAACCCTTACTTATTTTCCCCTGTAAGCACGAATGTAACTTCTGAACAAAGCTACCCTGTTAGCAAGCTTCAGCTGATCTTTCACAACCTCAGTATGCTTGATTCTGAAGAGTTGACGTTCTCCAAAACCTGATTGCAGAAACCCTTGTTTCTCCAACTCCAAATGTTCTCAGAGAGAAAAAGACAAATTCAAATGATCATCAATAATGAGTTCGATTTGTCTTGAAGAGAAATATATATCTTTTTCCTCAAAAGTTCGACCCTTTTCAAAAAATCAACTTAATTGCATTTAATAATATAATAATTTTCCCTTTTAGAGACTTAGGCAAATTATTAATAAATGGCGTCCATATTAAATGAGTAACAAATACTCATTTAATAATAATAATGCTCCTTTATTATAAAGTATTAAATACTTTATAATTTGCCATTAATAATTAATATTTTAATATTTCACTTAAAGTGACTTTATAATATAAAGTCATAATAATAATCATTTAATTATTATTAAATGCTCCGTAATTCTTCGTTTGCTCAACAAACTGTCAAACTGGGTCGAAACTGAGATGACCAACTGAACCAGGTGCCCTGCCAGAAATAGTAACCCCTGTCTGCCTGACTTACTATAAATAGTAAGTGTCTAAAAATCACTCTGTGAGAGTCTGCCAAGGCCCAAACCTGAATCAACGACTGGAGTGATGTCTCGAAACTCTGGATAACTGCCATGGACAACCTCAAATCAAAACTGTTAGCCTACGAGGGTCAAATGATAGGCTAATCCTTACGAACTCTGATGCTCGCAAAAAGGGGACATTACATAAATCCAGTAAAATATGTGAGGTAGAACCTATCTTCATATTATAAAGGGAAGCTCATTGAGAACTAAACCTATCCTAGACACTAAGCCATAGACAAAATATTCAATTACAAATACAATGCATGATATTTCTACGGGGTTTGCAATAGCAGAATAAATGAAATGAATTCCTGCCTATGTTCCACGGCCTGTCGGGGACGGGGATGGGGGGACGGCAGGGGACGCTTTTCCGGGAAGTTTCCTAAGGAGCAATTTTTAGGGGACGACGACATACAAAATACATTATATATATATGTCAATAAATTAGAGAGAGAGAGGGAAAGAGAGATAGATATGTCAATAAATTAATAATTGATAACAACAATATCAATATGTAAGTAAATCGCACGAGTAGTACTATAACAACATAAGAAATGCCATTAAAGCATTATAAAATTTATCACAGCAGTATCAAACATCAATAAAACCATGGTCTATCAATATCCAAATGTCTCAAACATGTATCTAGAAGTCTCAAAGTTCAAACATGAAAATCAACATATTAAATACAACAGTCTACGAAATTAAGCCTCATTTGGGCTATGAATATCCAAAGAATTAGAACTATCTGAGTCACTATCATCCTCTAGCAAGAGTGGATCATCCAATGGTAGCTTGACCAATCCTGGTTGCGTCTCCTCCTCATCAATTTGCTTAACATCCTCAGGATCAACATCCCATCGTGCTGCTGGAGTCTATCGATACTCAGTAGTCTGTTGGTCCTGAAGTCTCAAGAAACTGTGAACTGCAACTAATTTCTCAGCTTGTTTTGAAGTAAGCCTGTTTCTCTTAATGGAGTGGATGAAGCCATAGGTGGACCAATTCCCCTCTGCAGCAGAGGAACTAGCAATCTGTGAGAGCAAATGAATAGCAAGTTGTTTCAAATCCATTGTGTCCTTCCCATGGAATTTCCACCATCCAATGGGGTTGTTCTGTGCAATGGTGGCCCTATCCGTCCTAGCCTCTGGTTTGTTGAATGTAGGACCCTGAAGATCAGAAAACATAAGCCATTACTCTCTAAGTATGGTTGCCTGCTCGTTGACATACATTTTATGAAGGGCTATTGTAAGCCCCTCTATCACCTCGTCATCCTCAGAAGGAAGCATTCGGCCAGGTCTAGGTACATACCACTTCGAATTAAGAGCACAGGCAAGCATATGAAGAGGGGTATTCATTGTGTTCCACCTCTTTGTCACAATAGGCCTAATATGGTCCTCATAAAAACTCATCTCAGGATCCTTTTTATGAATAGCTTGCTTCATTTGGTCAAGCATGCTATCAAAAGTCTCATATATGTCTCCCAAGCTAGGAGAGTTTGTATCTGCATACCGGATTATCGCAACAGCTGGTGATATGAAAGAGCAAATATACCTACAAAAAAAAAATTAAAAATTAGAACTTTTAAAATACAAAGACTAAAGTAAAACAAAGTGTAAGTGTAACAAATTCAAAAATAATTTAAATTTTCAGATTTCTTACTTGATATTGGCCCACCAAGTTTCATTAAGTACTCTATCTCTCACTTCCTTGCCTTCACTTGTCTTCGATAGAGTCCACCTTTTCCATTCTGCACAAACAACCATGGCTTGTAGAGCATCTTGGACCTCCAACATCCTCTCCAACAAAATATAGTAGCTCGCATATCTAGTCTCAACTGGTTTGAGGAATTTTTTCTTTGAATAAGATTGGAATAGTGCAAGTGAAGTTTGATGGTTACATACAAACATTTGTATGTTTCTAGCCTCTACAACTGCTGCCTTCACCCAATCTATTTTGCCAATGTCTTTCAAAGCATTATTCAAAGCATGTATGTAACACGAAGTCCAGAAAATATGTTTGTAAGCACTCTTAACCATCAAACTAGCTAGCTTACAAACACAAGCTGAATCTGTCACAACTTGCACAACATTAGAAGGCCCAACCTCCTCTATGGCCTCCCTCAAAATGCCAAACTAAAATCAGCATCCTTAGGCTTCCAAAAACAATCAATAGCTCGAAGAAAGTATGAACTAGCAGGGCATGTAACAATAACATTAATGAGTGGCCTATGCTGAATATCACTCCACCCATCCATGACAATGGAACAACTAGTCCTAATCCATGTTTGCCTCATCTCCTCCATCATCATGGTAGCTTTTGAATATTGTTTGTCAAGAAGGGAGGTACGCAATCTATGTTCTCTAGGAGGGGCATAAGAGGATCCAACTACCAAAATATTTCTCTCACCATTGTTTTGAAATAAGGTGACCTTGCCAAATGAAATAGAAGAGCATGTGCATAAAAGAATTTGGCCACTGCATCATCAGCTTGCTCATGTTTTTGCACATTCATTAACCCCATGACTGAACCTTTCTCACTTGCTGTCCTCTTCCCTCTATCACAACTCTCTCCAACTGATACATTGGAAGAGGCTTGCAAATCAGCTAATGACCATTTTTTATTTTGAATGGTAATCATTTGGTCCTCACTTACTCCAACCAACTTTGCAAATAGAAGTTGCTGCTCCAATGTTATTGCCCCACAAACTCTAACACCCTTTCCACAGTCACCCACTAGATGGCCTCTAATCCTAGTATAGCCCCCATGGTAATTAGTTTTACAAACATGACAAAACCATTTCCTGCTACCCCCTGAATTTTTCTTGTTGTTGGTGGTTACATCTGTGGCAAATTGACGCAATGGTTTCTTCTTGTTGAAAGTGCCTTTTGCAAACCTTTGAAGAGTGGGTATAAGGCATGCAAAATGGTTTGAAGAAGCATGGGTTGGAATTTCAGAGGTAGAAGAAGGGTTTCCTGGCATTCCTGTAGCTTCATTTTCACTATCACTACTCTCAGTTTTATGGTCACTGCCACTATTGTTGTTACTGCTCATTTTGGATGCTTTTTTTTTTGTTGAAAGCCTGAAAATTTGTAAAACTAAATATTAAAATAATAAATTATTAAAGTTTAAAACTTTAAAAGTTTAAACCCTTGCATTCTTTGTTATTCTGAGCATAAAATTAAAAAAGCCCTATGGCTACTTTTTAATTTTATGCTCAGAATAACAGAGAATGCAGGGGTTTAATAATTTCATTTAAAAAAAAAAAATTAAAAAGAGATTAAAAATTTAAAAATTGAAAATTGAAAAACAAAACAAAATAATTAATTTTTAAGCTCACACTACCTATATTGGAACTGCAAATGTCGCTGGAGATGAGCGTCGCTCCCAGTATGAGTATCCAAAAAAAAAAATTCTCAAAACTTTGCCCTAGCCGTTGCCAAATTTCTGATTTCTCCAGTCGCCGTCACCAGATTTCTCCAGTCAGTCACATGGATGAGATGGTCGCATGGCTGGAAGGTCGCGTGGATGAAAGGCGCCAGATTTTAGTCTTTCAAATGGTCACTGCCTCCCTCAGACTCTCGTGCTCAAAGCTCTATCGTTGTGAATGAAATGCCCGAGGAAATGTTTTGAAGTACTAGTCGTCCCCGGTATGGATTGGGGATAGCTAGACGTCCCCAATCCGTACTGAGGACGGGGAACTGTTCCCAATGTGTAGGAAACATTTCCTAGCGTTTTCGAAGGTTTTTGCATTTTCGGGGATGGCAGGGGGACGTTCCCTTTGCGTCCCCGTGTAACCTTGATTCCTGCCCTATCATTTTACCTTTGGTAAGAGCACAAGACTGGAAATAGGTGATCTCACAAACAAGATTTTATAAATTTTATGATTTAACACTAAGAATAAAACCAACACACACTAAATACCACAAAACCTTCCTAATGGCTAAAAGCAGAAACCAATAAGTAGATGCACAACACATTCCAAAAGAATTAATAATTTTTACAAACAACAACACACAACACTAAGGTTATATTGAAATATACCCCCTCAGTTTTTTCCCAAAATTTTCACACAAGCTTCACCCATTAGTGTTATTCCAATGTAAAGATAAGCAAACTCAAAGCAACCCTTCACTTTCTGATCACCCAAATCCTAGAGTGGGCAAGGTGAGAGCATACAGTATAAGGGAATCTGATTACAATATGAAATGCTAGAAGTACAAGAGTTATTGGCAGCAAGCCAGCCAATAGAGAAAAGTAAATACTTGGTGGCAAAGCCAACCACTTCCACTTTATAGCGGGCTATAGGAAAGTAAAGTAAATCAGAGAACTTGGCGGCATAGCCAACCACTTCCACTTTTCAGCGGGCAACACAAAGTAAAACAAAAACTCAACCACTTATCTAGCGGCAGTGTAATACAAAATATTGAAAGGAGAAAGCTGTTTAGTACTACTATATCAGTGTTACAATATGATGTATAACACAATAAATCATGAAATAATAAAACTGTATGAAAGCCCAAGTGTCAAATATCCATCCCTAAGACATTACAATGATAAGGCATCATGAAAATATGAGAATACAATGAAAATACCGGGTCTGATATGCTGCAACAGCAGTCTGATGTGATAGGGAAGCAAACTGGAAAACTCAAGCAGCCATCAAGAAAACATCTGTAATGTCCTCTTTCTAGTGGAAGCACTTAAACCCAAATTTTGCATTCAAAGTGTTTCTCAAAGAGACATTAGAAACGTTAGAGATCAATAGATTTCAGTAATGACAACTTTTAAGACCAAAGATGATCTAAATATTTCATTCTTGTCAAAGGATTATTTATTTCATCCTTGTCACTCACTATGAATAATTCTTTTATAATATATTTCATAAGTACCTTGGATATTAAACATCTTTCAAGATCCCACAGATGGTATTCTGTTATACCATTTAACATCATAGTGAATGAATAGAGCCATTATTACTTATAAGGCTCAATAATTGCTGCACCCATCATTATCAAACAATTGTATATATATATATCATTATTCCTAATTGAGTCCAATTTACAATAATTATTTTGCATGTATATATCTCTTAAATAATATATATATATGTGTGTGTGTGTGTGTGTGTGTATGTATTATTATGTATACATTGTATTTGTCAATCATCTATGATATATTTATGAATCACAATATATATGTTTAAGTATATTTATCAATTATTAGTTGTCATTTAAATTCTTAATATATTTATCCATCATCTAAATTTATTATATATTTAACAAATATCATTTTCTAAATATATTAGGGTATTTATCACTGCTGTTTTAAGATTATGAAATTACTTATCTATTATTCCAAATTTATAAAATGCTGGCCTGCAGATATTTCTCCTCTTCACCAGCCACGATTTGCTGTATCTTTTGATGATCAGATTTAAAGAATATCCTCCTTTTTTTTTAAGTGATTCTTCTTTCAGAATCTACTCCTTTTTACCCTTAATAGATGCTTGCCATTATCTTTCTTTTCCTTATTCACATTCTATTTCCTGCCACCATATTATTCTAGCTGTAGATAGTATACTTATTTTTCCTCCCATCGATAGATAGAAGACTTCTAATGCCAGCGATTGAATGTGTTCTTCCAGCGGTTGATGACCTTTTGGTTTCTTCCATTCGATGTCTTCTTCCCCCCAATTTAGACTTGCTTTGACTCTTATTTAAGGCTGCTGCTGGGGACGTGGCTCTTTGTCTTGTCTTTACTTGGAACCGATTCATAAGCAAGGTTCATTCTTTTTTATTGCTCCCTTAATAAAGTGTTTGTTGTTGTTTATGCTGAGGATTTTGATATTATTTATATGTATGGTTTATATTTTATTTTGTCTTTCACTCTCTATTTCTTTGTTATATGTTTTATGGTATCATATATATTTATTAGTTTATTATATTTGTATGATTTTCATGTATGAGTATTATAGCTAGATTTATAAGTTTATTCTATAGGAGATAGATAGAGGTTAAAACTAAATAAAATTATAATTGTGATATTACTTATATTTATATTTATATATTGTAATGATTATACTTTTTAGTATTTATATTTTAGTATTTGTAATATTATACTTAATAATTATAATTATAACATTATCTTTGATAATTATAATTATATTAATATATATTTTATTTATTCAGTCGTATTTCAACGCTTAGTTATTTTTATAATTTGGTGTTCTATTTTAGGGACATGACAACATCATAACTTCCTCAAGACACCTCAGAATGACCCCAAATTTGTTGCAATGGATGAAGCAATGCTAGGCATCCAACCTCCAATTGAGAAACTCCTTGAAACTGGCAACCAAACTTTGGCAGGAATCCCAAGGCACGATTGGCAAATTGTACGGCCTCCTAGTGAGGGCGACCAGCTAGGAAAATTCCAACACTCCACCTAAAATCATGAAACTCCTGGCAAGGGGGCACCCAAGATAGAGGAAAACAACGAGACAATGCCCACAAAAATGTATCAACTCCTCATAACAATGTGAGCGTAAATGTACTTCAGCCCTTCACAATACTAGCAACTAGAAAACTAATAGAAACACTCCAAAATGATCGTCAAACTGAAAACTAACTCAAACCCACAACAAAATTCGAGAAAAAATTGAAACCCACAAGATCAGAAAACATGTAAGAAACCATCACCAATGAAGCTCAATCTGCAACCTCAAAATGAAGAAGCATCCATCGTTCAGCTAGAAGTTATCTTGCAAACTCGAAATTGAAGAACTAGGAGGTGTATCAACCTCAAAGCAAGAGTTTGAAATGATTTCAGCAACACTTCGTTATGATAAAACTGGATCATCAAATTAGAGGGAGAGAGGCTTTATTTATAAGCCCAAGAACCTAGAAATTTGAAAACTCCTTTCCCTCGAAAAGGGACGCCCACATGAGGAATAATATAAAATATTAATAAAAGACTTGAATTTTCAAACTTGGGCATCCATCTTCACTTGTGTTGGTGTTTCAATTAGCACCTCTGGAGTGCTTATTGGAAACGGTCAGCTATTGCAATTGTTATAGTACTGCTCCTTCGGATTATAGAGAGGAAGATTGTCATGTCCCCTTCTCAGTGACATCTCTCAGACGACAGGATTGGCCTATCATACGACCCTCGTAGGCCGATGGACTGGAAAGGGGGTCACTTCGGAGCTTGGCTCAGCTTCAGTCAGCAGGGATTGATCAGTTGTCTTTCGTTCTGGCTCGATCGGAGGTCATTTGCCGAATTGCTATTTTTAGCTTCGCGGTAGCAGGGAATCACCGCTATTTTTAGCAGCTTACCGGGTATGTACCGTGAATCACTTCAGAGTCTGTCAGCATCAGACGGATCAGTAAACGGGTTAGAAATAAGGGAGATATTAATATTTGATCGTATTGATTAAATATTAATTAATTAACGCTTATAATATAAAGTTATAATTTAATATTATAACTTAAGTGGTTTTCCTTGAAGGGTGCGCCCAACATCAGAAGGGGCCAAAAGTCATTATTAAAAGTAATTAAAATAGTCAGTGATGGACTATTGAAATATTAAAATATTAAAACGTGAATATTTCATTAAAACCCTATTTTCAAGGGAATCGCACTTTTCAGTGTATTAGAGGCTTTTGCATTGGGAAGTGCGCCATTATGAGTTTATTGAGTTTGATATTGATCAATT